>VDFB02017919.1:50627-62886 GCA_007258455.2 Sequoia sempervirens
TTTTGGAAGAGGAACACTGATTCTAGTAAAGAAACCAGGCCTTTATCATTTATTATTATTGCAAAAGACTCTTAGACTGTTCCAATTGTTCACCCTTTCTATTCTTTTATGATATTTGATTATCTTTAGATTGTGTTGTTATTGTCTATTATTTCATTTGAGAACTTCTATAAATTGAATGCAAGTTTTTTGGTCTAGATCATGTCTTATGAATCTTCTTGGCAGTAGGAATGTATGCAATTCTATTTTATGTCAATGAATGGATTATCTATACTTTAATCTTCAGTTTCTGCCTTTCTGAAACATTACAAATACCAATCGAGCCCTTAGATCTATGATTTATCGTGCCTATCACTAAGTCTTGGCGCATCGCCTTAGATTAAATTTTATTTTATATATCTGCTTCATTCTCCCTTTCCAAACCCTCATTATAGTAGAATTTGACTTATTTAAAAATCTGGAGGTCACTCAGTTTAGCACAAAAGGTCCCCCATAAACTGAGTTTCCCATAAGACACTATTACCTTGTCAAATTTTGGCATCAACAATGTCACTTTGGTTTTCTCCATGATTCTCTTGGTGTTGTGATCTAGTATTTACCATAAATGTTGTGTCACCTTTGGGAGAGTTGTGATTTGTGATGTTTGAACTCTCTAGTCGACTCAAATCTAGGTAAAAGAGACGCTCTAAGTCTTTTGGGAGCAATGATGATAGTGGGGGATGAAAAGATGAGTGATGTGGAGAGTGATCTTTTCAAACATTTTGGAACAACACTTTTGACTTACTCTTGATGTTTTGATGTTGGCATAAAGGATGTTTACGAACTTGTAAATATTTAGGGTAGAATTGTGACCTTCAAGATGAACTAGTTCAAGGATGATGACTAACTTATCTAAATGCATGGAAAAGGATACATTTCACATATAAAATAGCCAAGTTAGGGGGTTGGTTTGATTTGATATTTAAGTCAAAAGATGTTGGTGTATTCAAAATTTTGCAAAGTTGGATGAAGTGAAAGATGAATTTTAATGAAGGGGTGAGTGAGATGTTTGACCCAATGTTGAATTGACTCGAACCTTTGTTTTGACAAGACCAAGGTAGTGAGAATGATGCACTAGACCTCTAAATTGTTAAAATCCTAAAGACTCAATGTTGACTTTGAAGAGAGGATGGATGGGGATGTTTAGACCTGTTCGGTTCCTCCTAGCTCAAGCATTAAAGTTTCTTAAGAAGCGGTAATGATTGTGATAAAGTATTGAGGCCCACTTCCTACTAAATTATGAACTACGATACCTATGTTTATAATGACAGGATATAGATCTTCCCCTATGGATTTTTATTGTGTGATGGATCATTTAGAGGAGTTTAGTATCATGAAAAGGACCAGGATTTTAACTCCAAAAGAATGCATATAGTTTTGGACTATTTCTTGAAATGTGTCTGTAGAAGTTTTCTATCAACTCGTCTCTATTTTTGTGAAGTGTTAAAAGATGTTTCTTGAGATCTTTTGGACTGAGATGCCTAAGTCTAAAATGACGACCTATAAGCCTTTAGGGATCCTAATTTTACATGAGGTCATGTAGAAACAGTTCAATTTTATGGAAGAAATGAAGATATTTATTGCCACGCAGGTGGTGGTAATATGGGCCTTCCAGCCTCAATATTAGCTTGTTCCTCTTCTTTGTCTAAGATGGTTGTTGTGTTTCTCCAGTAGGTATTTGTTTCTTTTGTTTCAAAAGCGAAGCTTCTCAAATTGCTAATGAGATCGGTTTGTTCTTCGTTAATGAGTTGAAATTTTGGTTGAATTATAACACCTGGAAGATCAGGTTGTTCAACAGGAGCAATCGGTCTCCAAATAGTCATGTGGGGTTCATTTGTCAATTTATCTTGCTTAATGGGTTCATTTTACCACAAAAACTCATCTTCATTATGTTTTCAAACTAATTTTTTATGTAAAAAACACCACAACTTTCACAATGTCCATTTTGTGAGAATCATGAGGTTGAAGCCATAATTTCCTATGTTGTCTTTGGAAAATATGGATTTTGATATAAGTCAAGATATTTAGAAATCTCTAAGGATAAAATCCTTGAGATAGCCGGCATATCAAAGATTTTCAAAGAGAGAGTAATCCATATTTAGGTTAATGTACAATTTTGAGAAAGATAGTGAATGTTTTTGCATCATTTTGGAACCAAGCAAATTATTAAACTGACTCACAATCATTTACAACCCTAGGTTCGAAATGACTATTTTTTTGAGTCCCCACTTGGATTTCTCCATACACTAAACAATGTGAGCGGAGTTAAGAATTTGGCGACCTTTGGCTCCCCTCTAGCACACACCTTCCGGACCCACTGAGAATCCAGAAATCCATAAAATCAAAGTAAAGAAAAAGGATTTTTGCTTCTCTAAATTAGAATAAGTAAAGAGAATGTGAGGCGAGCTTAAAGGAATGAGCCATTTCTTACACCCAGCCATCAATTAAAAAGGATTTTTTAAGCCTACAGAAACAAAGGGGTTTGTAAGTAAGGGCTTCGAGGGAGTTTAAAGGTCGCCGAATGAATAAAACCCCATATGAGAGAGTCCCCAACCCCTTAGGAACAAAGTTATATACTAAAGATACTAGGGGAGATCTATCATGTATTGCTTCTCATTGATGACAATTTTCATTGCAACCACACATTTATATCGTAGTTTGGAAGAGCTTGGCTTTAGCTCGTTACCGCTTGGGTTGTTCCCTCCTTTCAAACTGGGGAGGTAGGCCCTCTAAAGATAAACAATAGCGAGGAAGTACATCCATAGTTCGATCATCTTCATTCATATGAACAAAGAGAGAACACACACTATGCCTTTTTCTCACACTCGCAAGGGGGTTCAATTTTAATCCAATTGAAAGATGTAAGTGATTATACAAAGTGTTGAAGAATGTTTTTGTTTCTCAAGGCCACCAAATGACACGAGAGAATTGCATATGCATTCAAGAACAACATTGTAAATCACAAAACATAACAAACAATTGTAAATTTTAACCCCTCAAAGCAGTGATGAGTTTGTTTTAAGCACCAAATGAAATATGAAGATTTCTTGTTCAATTTTAAACCCAAAAAATAATGATGAGATGAGGGTTTAATTTTAATCTCATTTGAGGGTTCAATTTTAACCGTTTGGGTTATAATTTCCCCAAAGCGTCAAACGCTTGTTACAATCATAGAATTTTAAGATAAGAAAGGCTTTCTTCACTTTAGCTCCATGTCGTTGAACCTACAAAACCATGTTAGTCTAACAACCATAACATGGTTAGAAGTACATCAGTGATTTGACGAATCAAGAAAATTAAAGCAAATGTCAAAAAAATGATCATAAAACTTCTTACCTTGGGACCGAGTGTCGCTGCACACGATAGCATCGCGATTTGAAGTCTGACATCACTCTAGTGAAAATGGGTGTCGCTCTGTAGCAAAAATAGAGAGCATGATAGCATTGAGATTTGTTGGGCGTCACTCTAATGAATTTGGGGGTGTTGCCATTTGAAGTCTTTTATACCTCTATATTAAATCGACTTCACCATATTTTAAATCAATGCCAATGCATTTAATTAGCGTTGGTTTTTTAAATTGCAATAGCATCGCTATATGGCGACGCTCTTCAAAGTGAATCGCTATTTGTGATTTGGGCGTCACTGTATCCTACAAAAAGCAAAACAAATGAAGTTTTAAGCTAAAAATTGATTAATTGGCAGTTTTCCCTCCTTCTAGCACCAGAATGTGAGATGAGGATTGTCAAGGTGGGTCGATTACGCTTGATCCATGATGAATTGAAGCATAACTTAGCCACTACACCTCAATCACAAACAAGATCATTCAAATTGAAAGTTAAACTAAGCATTTACTGAAACTGAAAGTTAAAAACTATAAAAATAGTTAAATTCCTACTCTAACCCATTTTAAACTTATCATGTTTTGGAATTAGTGTCGTGTTGATGTGGAACAACGACCCTTTCCCAATCCTATGATTAGTGAGTCTGTTTCAATTGATTCTATGGAAAAGATCGAAGAAACCATTGTGATAAATTGATGAAAATCCGATTTATGCTAAATTAAACATAATGCAAGCTAAATTAACATGATTCTATGCTAAAATTGATCTAATTATGCAATTTCTAAGCTAATATAAGCTAATTCTAAGCTAAAAGATGGAAACCCTAATTTATAAAAAAACAAAGATGGATGCATGGAAGCCATTAATGGATGTCTTAAGCTATTATGCAACTAAAATGAACTAAATTAAGCTAAAAGTGAGTAAATTGAGAGTGTGAGTGTGAGTGAATTCAACAACATGACTTTGCAATTGAAAGATGGATCCATTTGTCTCCAAATAGTGTCCTATTTATAGGAAAGCAAATGAGAAATGGAGGGTTGAGATTGAAAATATTAATCAACGGTCCAAGATGGAAGGAAGAAGAAGCATGGATCATGGATTCTCATGATGGGTTTTAATTAAGGGCTCACATTTGTTCCAAACAAACCCACTTTTGACCTGCTCACATAGGTTAAAGGTGACTTGTTCAAAAGATTAAAGGTTTAGCTTGCTCAAGTGGCCAAGTGAGTTGATTGGAGGAGAGAGAATATTCCTTGGAATATTCTCATGGTTGAGGATAAAGTTATTTTGCAAATTAAAGTTTTAATTGTGTAAAAAAGGAGATAAGGGATATTCCATGGGAATGTTCCCCTTTTAGAGGAAAATTAGTTTAATTGTTAATTAAACAAGGTTTAACTGCATAATTAGGGGATTAGAAGAATTAAAGTGATATTCATTAAATTAAATAATCTAGTGAATGGGGGAGAGATGAAATGATATTTAATTAAATAACTTAGAGTTATTTAATTAAATAAGATGACTTGGGAAATTAAATTAAGTATTTTGATTTATTTAATTTAATGAGATGAAATGTTAGCGTGAAGGGGGAATGAATTAACTTGAATTGATGAATTAGGTTAATGGGAGAAAATGATGCCATTAATTAAATTAGCTACCTGTTAATTTAATTAACTAAGTGAAAAGAGGATATGTTTAAAGAGGAAATGATGTTAATAAACCTATTTCAAGTGTATGATATCGTTCAAGACATTTTTCAGTGTCTACAATTTTAATCAAAGTGGTGGAGGAATATGCAAATGGTTAATTATTTGACTAAACATGTTTTGTTTATTAAACTAATGATGAGGGGGATTTAAATATTAGTGTATTTATTTAATTTATGGGGAATGTTGGGGAAATGATTAAATTAATTAAATAATTGTGATTTAATTAATTAAGTTGGGAACATTACAAAAAAGTTGAATGAGTTTAATTAATTGATTGATTAAGGATAATTTATTCAATTAATGCTAGAAGAAATGTTAGATTGGTTTATTAAATAGTTATAACATGTTTAATTAACGTTAAATAATGTAATAAACTATAGAACCATTATCAAGATTACTATCAAACAAAAATTTTCATTGCCTAGGATCAATGATTTTATGGATTGTTTGAATGGTACAAAGTACTTTATCAAGATATATTTGAAAAGTAGATAGCACCTAATCAAAATAAAATAATGAAATGAGAAGAGAACTATGTTCAATCTATAAAGGAAGTTTTGTACGAATGGTTGGTTATGCCATTTGCACTGACTTGTACACCTAATATTTTTTTGAGGGTAATGAATACAATTTTGAAACCATATATTGGTAATTTGTTGTTGTATATTTGGATGAAATTATGATTTTTAGTAAAATTAAAGAAGATTCGGAGCATATAAGGCTAGTATTGTGAAGGCTAAGAAAAAAAATTATTGATAAATATGAAGAAATATAGTTTAACGAAGGAGTTAGTATATTTAGGTTTTGTTATTTCTACTATTAGTTTGAAGATGGATCTAGAAAATCAAATCTATTATAGATTGGATAACACTGGTGAGGATTTCAAAAGTTAGATATTTTTATGGTTTAGTAGGTTTCAAAGCTATTAAGAATTTTAGTGGAATATGTAACTATTACTAAAACCATGTAAGGATATAAGAAGGAATATAAATGGACTATTCTAGCTATTATTATTTTTAGTTGTTAAAAAAAGTGACAAAACAACCTATTTAATAGCTTTACCAAATTTTGAGAAGTTAGTTCAAATTTATTGTGATACAAATGAAATTATAATTATAATTTTTTTGAATCAAGAAGGAAGCCATATTGTTATTCTAGTGAGAAGTTCAATGATATTAAGATAAATAGTTTTTATGATTAGTAATTTTATACAATTGAGAAAATATTGGAGAAATAGAGATATTATATGTTATTAATGAAATTCATTTTTTATACTAAT
This sequence comes from Sequoia sempervirens, assembly GCA_007258455.2. Lineage (NCBI taxonomy): Eukaryota > Viridiplantae > Streptophyta > Pinopsida > Cupressales > Cupressaceae > Sequoia > Sequoia sempervirens. Next base: position 56,993 of record VDFB02017919.1, read on the forward strand.
CACCGAGCATTACAATATCTAAATAGTAAAGGAAAATTGAGTTAAAGAGATGTCAAGTGGTTTAATTTCTACAAAGTTATTTATTTTAAAATATAAAATTGGTAAATTCAATTGAGTAGCCAATACATTAAGCAAAAGACATCATTTATTAATGGAAATGAGAATTAAAGTTGTTAGTACTAGTGAAGTGAGAAATTTGTATGAAACTAATATTGGTTTTGGTAAATCATAGAAAACATATAAGATACCATTAAATATGGACACAATTAAATTGTTGAATTATTTGATTCAAGATGTTTTATTATTCAAATAATATCAATTGTGTATTCTTAACAGTTCTATGAGACAAAAACTAATTAGAGAAAAGCATAGTGGAAAATTAGTAGGAAATTCTAGCATTGATAAGACATTTGTATTGGTAGATGAAAAATATTATTGGCCTAAGTTATATATAGATGTTAACATTTGTTTTATTTGGAATTGTAGAACTTTCCAAGTATTTAAGGGAAATAGTCGAAATATGGGATTATATTAATCATTGTCTATACTGGAGAGATCATGTGATGACGTTAGTATGGATTTTGTATCTGGATTACCAAGAATTTAGGAAGTAGTTGATTATATTTTTCTAGTTGATATATTTTCAAGATGATTTTTTTTATTAATTTTAAGAAAATTTATGATATTGTGCATATAACTAATTTATTTTTTAGACAAACTATGAGATTACATGAATTATCTAAGAGCATTTTGTTGGATAGAGATGTGAAATTTGTTGGGTATTTTTGTGGACATTATGGAAAAAAATGAATATTAATTTAAAGTTTAGCTCGATATATCATCCACAATCTAATAGAAAGATAGAAATAATGAATAAAAGTTGGAAAACTTATTGAAATGTTTATAAATTAAAAAGATAGAATTTGGGATTTGAAATTATTGTAAGCTAGGTTTTCTTTTAACAATTTAATAAATAGAAGTATAAGACACCATTTGAAATTATGCATGCACAAAGTTTAAGACATGTTTCAAAGTTGAGAGTTTTTACCATAAATCATAAAAGGAGTTTTATGACTGAAGATTATGCAAAATACATTAGGAAGTTACATCAAGAAGTAATAAATAATTAAAAGTTAAGAGATTTTATTGTAAATCATAAAAGAAGTATTACAGTTGGAAAAGTGAGAACGTAGTTAAAAAAAAAACAAAAAACAAAGAGATAGATAGATTAGAAAATGAGATAAAAAAAAAGAGATTGAAGAATTAATCATAATTTATTTGAGACTTTTTTTATTAAGAACATATAACAAGTTAAAATAACAAAAAATACATTCTATTTTTTTTTTTTAAAATCAACAATACTTATAAAATTAAATTATCTTTAAAATAATCGCTTATATATAATATTTTAAATTTATATAATTATCATGAAAAAATGAACTTGCAATAAATAGATATCAAATATGAAAAAATAATTTTAATTCATTATACACATACACATACACATACACATATACATACACATACATAAATATATACACATAATATATTATAAATCTCGCTTATATTTTGATTTATACTCTAGACTTTAACATATGATCCTCACGATGGTAAGCAGTCGGATATGGAGGAACAGTTGAGGAACATTAAAAGTTTGCTCCACAAAGTGTTGATCATGAACCATAAAATTTTAAAATCAACTGCACAGACCATGAACACCATGGTGGAAAATCTGGAAAAATCCCATCAGGTTAAAACTGATGTTTTTCTCGACTTGGACAATGAGGAAGGACAGCCAGATAGTGGGGGACCGAGCAACAGGACCAGAGCTAATTTGAAAAGGAAGGCTGACCAAGCGTTGGTCAACATCCAGAAGATCAAGAAGTCTACACTCAGCATGAACAATCTGGAGGAGGAAGTGACAGAGATTCTTCGAAACTTGGCCTAGTGGCCAGTTGTTTTGTGGTTTTCTGTCGGTTTTTTGTCATTACTGCCCTGGTTTTCTTTTGTGTATCTCTTTGTGAGCAGTGTCCCATTTTTTGTCTGTGCTCTATTAATGTTCTATCTTATGCTTTCTTACTGTTAAAGGTTTCGGGTTTCCTCTAAAACCTGTTTGTTCCATAATAAAAAACATATGATCCTCAAACTAAAACTCTAAATCATAATTAATATACCTTGAACTAAAAACCTATTTTAATCTAAATCTAAAACCTACTTAAATTTGAGCTTACATGTTATAGTTTTGTTTTGGGAATAAAGTTTGTTATTTAAAGCTAAATTATGTTTTTAAAGAGTTAAATGTTAATTAACATCTAACATGGAAAGTATAAGACATTTGTCAAGACATTAATTGCTTTATTTTTGAGGTCCTTGTGATAATATGTTGTTTGATTATTTTGTTTATCTCTTATCCTTTGGGCATAAAAGTTTAAAAAAAAATTCAAGCATGGTAGTCATGAAGTTGAGTTGCATTATATTATTACATGTAAATTTGAGTATATTTTTAGTTAAAATATTATTTTAGTTGGAAGTTTTTTAATTTTGGAAAGGAGGTTAAGAATAATTTTTTTTTTTGATATATTTTTGTTATTAATAGTTTAATTGAATATTTTTAGATAATTTGGAAGTTAAATTTTAATGAGAAGATAAGCTTTAATCTTTTATTTTATTTTTCTAAGAGTTTGAAGTTTCTCTAGTATTTGAATATTTAAATTGATAATAGCTTGGTTATAAATCTTTGGTGCTTGATCTCCATTAGCTAGGAACACTAGCCATAGACACTTGATCAATTCTATAAGTGGTGATTGGTATTTCTAGAAACTCTCTTTTATTAATATACTATATACATGATATACTTATAAAAGAAGTTAAAACGAAAAGCAAAGGATGATTTTGAATATGCTAGTCAATTATTTAAATTTAAATCTTAAGCATTTAATTTATATAAACTAGTATATTTTTAAAAAAGAAACATGTAGGTACATTTGTCATTTTTGGTTAGTTTGTTACTTGTTGTATTGCATGATGTTTGATAGACATTTCTTGTTGACTATAGTATCATGTGTTAAATGTTGAATTGATTGTATTGGTAAAGATTAAATGTGTTAAGTGAGTTAAAGGGTTTTCAAGTGCTCATTATTAATCTAGATTTTGCATGTGTTATAAAGGTTTAATTCCAGGTTTTGTGATAATCATTATGAATGCATCTATATGTTGATTTGGTGTGTCAGAGTGTTATAACCTATAATAGGTTTGGTTATTAAGTAGGGCATATTCCTTAGGCCTATTATTTTAAAAATGGTAAGTTGTGGAACTCAATCAACTTAAAATTGATGGGTGTTTTATGTTCCATATGTTGCATATTAGGGTTTTTCTTTTTTTTTAGACTACAAGAATTGGGTACCCCCTCTATAAACTACATTATTCCTGGTAAATTTTTTTCACATGATCGATGACATTGACACGACACACCCTCCAGTACCATGGGGACAAAGGGGAGACTAGACCTTGTGACCTCTTGTGTGCAACATGATGCTTTAGCCAATCGAGCTAGGTCCTCCGCCCTAGGGTTTTTCCATTTTAAGTTGTATTAAGTTATTTAATTTATTTTGTAATGGTTGTTGTTTATCATCTTGGAACTTGTCCTTAAGCTTTAGTTAAGGGATAGGTTTCAAGGAAAAATTAGTTCATGGAGGGGGTCCTGTCATTGGGTAATTTTTTGAATATAATGTAACATGTGTATTATTCCTAGTTTGAGTTCTTGTCATTGATGAAGGTCTACAAGGGATTGGTCTTGATCATTGATATTGCCTAATAATAGATTCTACAAATTATAATTGTATTTATATGAGAAAATGTATTAATTAAATTTGTAATATTACTATTGAGTTGATAAATGTAATTTTTTCATAAGCATATGTTAGGAAATTAGGTTATTTATATATTTATAAATTATTGTTCAATAAAATGTTCTAAACCCTAATTAGTATTGTATATTATCTTGATTAACACATTTTGAGATAAGACTAAACATAAATCTAAAATGTCTTTTATAACTAAAATGTTAGGGGATATAAACCCTAATCTCTGAGCTATAAGGAATAAACAACTAAATTTAAATTCATAAATTTTTATTCAAACTATTATTTAATTAGAGGAATTTTCTAAGATAGATGGTTAAATATGTATTAATGATTGAATAAAAGCAATTCCTGAATAAATTAATGAGAGTTATAAACCCTACATTTTGAGTGAATGTGAAATAGATAAATCAAATTTAATCACTTAATATTTTCATCTAGTCTATTACTTGATCTATTACATAAGTCAATAAGGTATTCAAAAAAGGAAATATATGGAATTTAAACCATACTCTAAAAATGATCTTATAGAAAAGTTAAAGCAATGGATTTGATATGATACAAAATATTCTTTAAATCTCATGGAATGAATTTTGAATGAATGGGATGGCGATGAGTCTGAGCTATGTGCGGGTGTGTGTCGGTGGCCTGTGAGGCTGTGGTGCATGGTGCCAATCTCCTGTGCATGCTCTTCCTTGTTCGTTGCTTGGTTTTAGCTGAGGTTTCTCTGTAGCGGGGTGGGATTTTTGTTGCGTTCGGGGTGAGGTTTTTTTTTGTCTATTGTTTTTTCCTTTCCTGCTGCACTGAAGCGAACCTAGTTTTGGGTTTTTCCTCGGCTGCGTGGGCTGCCAGCTTGTGGGGCTATTTCTTTGTGGCGTTGCTTTGTGGTGCTAAGTCTGGGGTTTCCCCTTCTGGGTTTTTTTGTTTGAGGTCGTTTATGGCTCCAAGCGGGATTTCTTCTAGCGAAAGGGGGCTATCTTTTAAGGATACGATGGCGGGAAGTAGTTCATCAATGCTTTTGCATGAGAATACGATTTTTGGTGAGAATAGATCTGGAATGGGAGAGTCCTCTTATCTGTTTGGAGGTTTTAGGCCTTCAAAAGTGAATGGGTGTCTTGCTAAGAGTGATAATAGGCCGGTCGTTGAAATCTAGCCTGAGTCTATTGTGGATGATATCAATTATCTGTCAAAACATGCTTTGATCTGTAAGTTTCTAGGGATCCAAGTGTCTTTGTCCTTTCTGGAAATTGTGGGTTCGATGAACTTGGTGTCTAGAGGGGGATATGGATGTAATGTTGGCAGCCAATGGATATTTTCAAGTGGTTTTTTCTTGCATGTCAGATAGAAATAAAGTATTTGAAGGAGGGCCCTATTTCTACAATCAAGTTGGCCTTTTCATCAAGCCTTGGCATGTTGTATTTAACCCGATAGAAGAGCTTCCTTCACGGGTTCCAGTTTGGGTGTGGTTACTGTGGCTTCCTTTGGAATTTTGGAGAGACCTGACATTTTCAGCTTAGTTGCAAGCTAGCCGGGGAAACCAGTTAGGCCTTCAAGACAGACTATGGAAAAGAAGGTAATTACTTATGCCCGGGTATGTGTAGAAATTGATTTGAATAAGCCTCTGCCCGATTCTATGGAGATTCGGTTGGGATCAAGCTCATGGATTCAACAACTTGACTATGAAACGTTACCGTTTCATTGTCAAAATTTTCATGAATATGGGCATCTGCAGAGGATGTGTCCTAAATCCAAGCCTCTAGGGGATTCAAAAATGGGGTTGGCTAGTGCATCTCCTAATCAAGATAAAGGGAAAGCCCCCATGAGGGAGGATAAGGAGGGTTTCACTCCTGTAAGAGCTCGTAATAAGGGTCGGGGCCAAAAGAGGACCTTTAAGGACAAACAAGCAGATGAGGTCTTCAATAGGTTTGATGCTCTAGATAATTTGGAACAGTTTGATGGAACCATCGCTAATATGCTTGCGGGCCAAGAGCTTTTGGAGGCAAGGGAAATAGGTGGAGATGAGATAAATTTCAT
>VDFB02017920.1:0-26771 GCA_007258455.2 Sequoia sempervirens
ATTTTAATTTGAGTAAACTTGTACTTGGGAAGTCAAATTTTTGGCTTCTTATAGTTGACAAAAATTTGGTTTTTTATGCTTGATCATGTTGTAATTTATTTTTCCTTGGGACCATATTGTAACTTTTTTAAATTTACCTGCAAACATCTATTTCACTTTGTTTAAATGAAAAAATTTCAACAAATTAACAAGATTTTTCAAAAAACAATATTAAAAGGAATCCAATGGTTCATGTAGTTTAATTCCTTACATAGCATATTTTTATGAAAAATCATTGTAAGGAAGGGGAAAAATGAAACCAAACATGGCAAAGATCATAATAGCAACCACAACTATTGAAATCTAAGCCAAGAATCCCAAACCAAAACAAGAAAGCACAAACAAAATGAAGATAAATGAAATATAAAACTAATCTAAACTCCCAATAATGAAGTTGATTCTCTTCCTTGCTTCTCCTCCATTCTTCTTGAGTTTGCAAGTTTTCCCTCAGCTTCGAAGTATTCAAATACTTGCAAAAGATAATGGGATAGAAAGAACTTTGGAGAAATGTGGTTGTAAAACCAAAATGAAAGAGGCAACCTTCTTTTATAGAAGAGCTTCTCAAATGGATGGACAAGATTAAAGGTCTAGAAGATGCCAAGATCAATGGTGGAGGATTCATGCACCACAAATTAGTGAGCTAGGGACAGCTAAGGATAGACAGTCAAGATTCTTTGAAGACCGAAAGCAATCAACGGTCAAGATTTGAATAAGAAAGTGGAGGAATCAAATAATAATTTTTAATTCCCAGAGAAGCATGTGAGGAAATAAATAATCATTTAGATTATTTATTTGAGAGAATAAGGGAAATGAATATTTAATTTAAAATGATTGTGCCACCATTAAATTAAATATAGAAGAAATGGGAAAGAGGGATTAAATAATTAAATCAAATTAATCATTTAATAATGAGACAGTGATAAAAGATAGTTAAATAATTTGTTGAAAATCTTGTTAAATAATTTGAGATCGAAGCAGAAAAATGTTGTTCGTAGACCTAGGACATTTTTTTAGTGTCTACAATCATAAAATCATTGTTTGTTGTAAATGATTATTTTGGCTTCCAAAATGCACAAATGTACTCAAAACTTGTTCATTTTTTATAGTGGGCATATTTTACAACACTTTTTATTTGGGGTGTTAAAATCTTTCAATTTTTATCATTTTTTGAGGTTGTAAGGAATTATTGCATTGTCTTCATATGGTCACCTCATCACATAAAATAAACTCATCCTTTTTAATGGATATTTGTAAGAACTTTACATAGGTACATCTATTTAGAAACAAATTTAGATAAAGTGCCAACTTGATTTGTGTTCTTTCAAGAGGAATTTTGTATATTTCTGCATAATTTTTGTGCCACATTTCAGTTAATTTTCCAATACCTCTCCCTTGTCAACATTTAGGGGGGTATATCATCACATGGAACTATGCTAATGTTTCCTTGGAGAAATTGGGAGAAAACTTCTACATTTTTAGTTGATCAATATTCATGAGATTTTGGCACTTATGTAGAGTGTTACGAACATTTAGTAGTGTACTATATTTCACTTGTGTAGTGCTTTTGTGCTCCTTGATCATAGTACCACCTACAACTTCAACTTCATAGAGTATTATTTCTTGTAGGACATCTGTGTATTCATGGTTGAGTAGTGTACTTGAGGCGACTCATGTAATATTGTTTTCTCTTATCTTAATCTATAGCCATTGGAGGTTCATTAATTAATTGGAGAGAGTCATTGTGGCTTGGTATATCTTGGAGAAGCAATCTCATTATCCACTCTTGGTCTACTTAGCAAAGAATAATCTAAAATGTATTACCCATCTTATTTTTAGATTCATTATATTTTATGAATTTTATTTTCATGGATATAGATCTTGATCTATGGTTGTTTAATTCTAGACTCATCTTAATTTGAGGAATGGTTGGTATGTTTATCTCCTTGTATATATGAGTTTGATTAATGATATCATTTATGATGAGGATTTTAGGAGATATTATTTGGGTTTATTCCTAGTTTTAGGAATGGATTTGAGTTTGATATTCCTTGTTTTAGGGAGTCTTAAATCCATATTAGTTATACGAGATACATATATTTTGTTTGATTTATGAGATTGAATGGTTGGGTGTAGTTAAGTATTTTTAATTAGGTTTGTGAGGAAGGTCCAAATTGACACAACTAAGTACTTTGAGGTGTTGATAAAATAACATCTTATGTGATATGATTTACAAGTTTTCTCTTTTTATGACTAATTCTTAAGGGCTCATGTTCACATGAAATGATAATCTAAAGGTATTGCCCCTTTGCTTGCCTTTATTAAGGTTCCAATGTTACTCCACCAGTGTGATGCTTTGATTTGATGTTTTGGTGTATTTAAATGATTTATGTCCAAAAATTAGAATTAAATAATTCGACAATTTTGGGTTGCAAGTTGCATTGATGTCAAAAATTGTATTTTAATTACCAAATTACTAAAAATCAAACTTGGATGTGGGAATCTTGGAGGTTATATAATTTTATATTTTATTTAATTTTCCTTAATGTTTTAGTCAAGAATGGAACACCCATGATGTGCTTGCCTGGTAATTTTAAATTTAAATTCCAATTTGTGAAATGGGAGATTGAATGCGCTAGTTGGTGGAGGCCTGACTTTATGGAGTTTGTGCAAACATGCATTGGGGAGTCAAAATGTGAAAATTATGAAGATTAATTTTTTTTCCAAGTAGGGACGTGGGTGGAAGAATTTTCCAGTTGTAGGAGTTAGTGGGGAGAGAGGAGATTCATTTTTAGACTTGGTTGTTTTGATTTTGGTTCCAGAATTGGGGAGGTGGGGAAAGGAGGCATAACCTTTCTTGGGATAAGGTTTCAAATCTTGTGGTTTTAGGCTAGAGGTGTTAATGAGCAACAAAGAACTTTGGATGAGGTGTGGTTCAATGTGTAGTTGATTTTCCAACAGAAGGTTGCAGGCAAGAAAAGAATGAAGCTGCAAGAAGAAGAGGGATTGAAGAAGGCATACCCGTGGTTGATTTTGTTGTTTATTTCAGACTTGTATGTTTGATTTAGAGTTGTTTTCTATCAATCCAAAGGGATTCCATGATTGTATTTCAATTTGACTTTGAACCTTTGTAATTTCTCGATGATTGTTGAGCAATAGAAAATTATATGTACATGTTCATTTTTTATGTTGTTAAATTCAATTTATTAAATAAATTCATGTGTGCTAGAAGTGTGTGTTGATATTTGTAGGAGGGCCTTAACATCATTGGTGTTAGAGAGGGTGTTCCTTAGTGTGCAAGAAGAAGCACCAATGTGAGGTAGTTTGGACCAAGACCTGTAGGTGGAGAATGAAGTTAGAGGATTAGAGTGTGTAGACAGATTGTCGAGCATGTTGTAGTCTATACCTAAGAGGTTGAAGATTGAGAATGTGTGAAAAGTATTTGAATAAATTCCAAAGAAGAAAGGAAAAAAGTTTATCATATTTGTGTATGTAGGTGAACGGGAAGGATAAAATCTTGTAGAAGTATGCTTTGAAGAAGGCATAGAGAAAGAGAGTGAGAAAGAAGAGAAAAGTGCAACAGAGGTTGAGAGGAAAAAAGGAAGTTACAGAAATTGAACAAAAAAATGATGTTGCAACTTAGTAGATAAGTGTCCTTTGGAGGACTTAAAAGCAATGAAAAATGAAATTGTAGCTGAGAGTGAAGGTGAAGAAGACATGGCAATAAATAGTGGCGAGGAAAAGGTTACAGAGAAAGAGTTAATGCATAATATTTTTAATTTTTATGATGAAGATGAAAGTGGATTTTGCGTAGATGAAAAGATTGCAGAAGATAGTGAGAAGACATATATTGCAGTGATACTAGAGGAACATGTGAAAATAAAGTTAATGACTTATGTTTCTAACTTTTATGAAGATGAAAATAGAGATGATTTGCATATTGAGATGAAAGAGGTAGTGAGTGTAGAAGGAGAAAAAGAGATGGTACAAATATTTTTTGTTAGTATTGATTTATATTCAGGGAAAGATTTGAATGATGTTGTGTATTGGTGTGTGGATAGTGCATATTTGCTTGTAGAAGCTATAAAGGATGTTGCAGTTGAAATTTGGTGGAGGTGGTCGAATAGTGGTGGGTCAAATCCCACGAGAGAAGAGAGGATAATGTATGGTATTAGGAGGAGGAGGATGGTACATGGTGGATACAAGTCCATGAGAGGAGAGAAGAATGGAGTACAAGGTTGTTGGAGGAGGATGGTCAATGTTCCGACGAGATGTTGGAAGAGGAGAAAGAAGAAATTATCAAAGGTGCCAATTCTAGTATTGGAGTATGCTACAAGTTGCTCACAACTTTAAAGAGTAGTTCTACTAATCAACTCCATTTTGTGAGCCTATGCTCATAAACTTTCTACCCGACGTGTCTGAGGCAAGAGCATCTCAAGGTTCTAGTAATCTTACATCAACAAATTTTATTAAATTTTGGAGTGTAATGTTTTTGTTTAATTTTTTGGTGTATTTAAATGATTTTATTATCCAAAAATAAAAATTAAATAATTAGACAATTTTGGGTTGCAAGTTGCATTGGGAAATGTGTCAAAAATTGTATTTTAATTACCAAATTGCCAAAATTCAAACATGGGCGTGGGATTCTAAGAGGTTATATAATTTTGGATTTTATTTAATTTTCCTTAATGTCTCAAATAGGAATGGGACGCCCATGATGTGCTTGTCTGGCAATTTTAAATTTGAATTCCAATTTGTGAAATGGGAGATTGAATGTGTCGGTTGGTGGAGGCCTGCCTTCCTAGAGGTTGTGCAAACATGCATTAAGGAGTAAAAATATTTAATTTATGAAGATTAATTATTTTTCCAAGTAGGGGTGTGGGTGGAAGAAGTTTCTAGCTACAAGAGTTAGTGGGGAGAGAGGAAATTTATTTTTAGACTTGGTTGTTTTGATTTTTGGTTCTAGAATTGGGGAGGTGAGGAAAGGGGGTGTAGCCTTTACTGGGAAGAGGTCTTAGACCTTGTGGTTTCAGGTTGGAGGTGTTAATGAGAATTAAAGAACTTTGGATGAGGTGTGGTTCAATGTGCGGCTGATTTTCCAATAGAATGTTGCAGGTAGGTGAAGAATGAAGTTGCAAGAAGAAGAGGGATTGAAGAAGGCATACCCATGGTTGATTTTTCTCTTTGTTTCAGACTTTTAAGCCTAATTTAGAGTTGTTTCCTATCAATCTAGAGGGCTTCCATGATTTTAGTTTAGTTCGGTCCTTCGAATCTTTGTAATCTTGATGATTGCACAGAGCAATAGAAAATTGCATACATGTTAATTTTTTATGTTAAATTCAATTTCATAAATTCTTGCATGTTGGAAGTGTGTGTCGATAGTTGTAGGAGCCTTTACATTAGTATTTTACCTTAGAATAGCAATATTAGAGATGTTTGATTCCCCCTTATGGAATGAATAGAGGGAGTAGTTGTGAGAGGCTTATCTTGAAACAAGATATGAAGAGGAGTACCATAAGAGCCCAGTTAGTGAGCTAATATATTATGGAATCAATATTATGGAATCAATCTCAATTTTATATGAATCATGACTTAATAGTTTCCCATCCTTTCAAAATAATTGTGGTGACAAATTTATCATTTATTTATATGGGCACCAGGGAAATAATAAGAGAGTAGAATCCAAGGCCATTCTAGGATAACTACCTATACAATGAATCAAAGGTATTGCAGCTTTGTTAGTAAATTTTTCCAGGCTTCATTACTATCATAATCTCTAATAATCCATTTAGAAGAAAGAGTAATACCATGTTTTTTGACATCAATAATACCTAGCCCACTTGAATCTCTTGGAAAGAACATATCTGGTGCCATGTGGTGAAATCATTTCTTATGATTTGAATTAGTCTAGATAAAATCCCATAGGAGCTTTTAAAGTATGTATTATGATGCTTTAGATTGAACCCAACAAGAGAATTAATAGATGTGAGTTATATCTAGGAAATTGGAATATTTTTGGAGCTTTCTTGCTAGAAAATGCAAGCAAGTGATCTGATAGATAAGCATTTAAAAAAAAAAAAAATGACATTTTGTCAAACATTAGACTAAGAAACTTGGAAGGAAAATGAGATTTCATAGAAATTCAAAACTCCAAAGAATAAATTCATTTTCATCAAAAAATTTAAATCCAATATAGGGGATATAAAGAAGATTACCTATATAATAATATTTTATTCTATTGAATATTTGACCTAAAAACAAAGGAAAATTTGTAAAGGATTTTAAAATCTCAATGAATAATATCCTCATCTTCAATGAGCTTTAAGAACAAATCATCTACAAAGATTTCATTGAACAATTGTTGGCAAGTAGTTCTAGGAAGTAAAATTCTTTTAACACATTACACAAGATGGGATTAGAAGTCACGTAGTCAAACCTTGCCTTGTAGAGTGGAAAAGGAAAAAGTGTTCAAGTTAAACACAATTAATGGGTGGCTAGACATAAACATATATAAAGAGAATTTGGATTGATTGAATGAAATTGAAACCAAAGCTCAGATCCCTAAGCATGAAAAAATGAAATTTCATTCAATCATATCATAAGCCTTTTCAAAATTATTTTTGATAAATTTAAGTACTTGCATGCCCATTCCATTCCATTTAAAACTATAACATTGCCAATGATTTATTTGATTTGAATAAATATGGTTTGTTTAGGAAAAACCACTAGGAAGAGGAGATGTCTAACACATATGGCTAGAGCCTTGACAATGATTTCATATAACATATTCAAAAGAATGATGGACCTCCTATTGTAGATAAAAATTGGATTACCATCCTTACTTGTATGAACTTTATATTTCCTCAGCTGATTATAGGTCCTAAATAATTGGTATTGTATCCTTCAAGATAGACTTTAAACAAATCATGACCAAAATTATCCCAATTTTTTTGTAAACTTCACAAGGAAAACAATTTTAGGTATTTTTTTGCCATTAGCCATTTCAAATGCAATCAAGTGTAGATCCTCCTAATAGAGGATTTGTTCACAAGCTTCAACCTAATTTGTGGTGAGCCTACATAAAGCTACATCCAAGTAGGTCTTAAGAGCCTCTTTCCCTCTTTCCTTTTAGGGGACAAGGTTTGAGCTTAAAAGACTTTGGTGTGGTGTTAAATAAAGCCAAATAACATTTGAAATAGTAGAGTGGCACTATCCAACCTCTTTGATGCACTTGATGTTTTGAGATGAGTTTTTGTCCTATGTCCTAGACAAAATACTTTTGAAACACAACCACCAGCTTTTAACTAATGAAGTCTAGCTTTGATCTTGGCTCCCTAACCAAAGTAAGCATTAGCCAACTAGATAAAGTGGCATTATTTAGCCACCTAATTTTTAAAGGGTGTGTGGAAAGGTGTTGCTTCAAGATGAGATGTGTGTTATCTGAGCTTTGATGCATGGTCACATAGGATTTGTGGTATACCTTAGCAAGTTGGTGACCAAACATTTTAAATATTAGGTGGTACTAGTGATGGTGTTAGACCATAAACTAATACAATCACTATCTCCTTTTAAATGTCACACAAAATTCTAGATATTTGAATATGAGTCAACATGGATTTGTGATGGAGCAATGATGTTTTAAAAAGGATTGAGCCTTTTCAACCTTGAAACTTTCTAGGCCCCACTCAATTTTTGAAACAAAATGACAAATGGTTAAGGACATAAATTTACATGGGTTCAATTGGAAGACAATAACAACTGGTGAAGGAAAAGTATGGTTATATTAACTTCATAACATGATTAATTATCTTAATAACCCTTTTAGGCCACTACACAAATTGGACCAATTTTACCAATTGGATGTGTTTTGGTGGCCAAGATTTGGTCCATAAATGCCCAATTTATGTACCTATAGAACCATGTTTCTCTTTTGATAGCTATCTATCAAATAGGAAAATGACAGGTTTCTTGTTAGATGCAACCTCAATCATATTGAATTTTCCATTAAAACTCATTGTGCTAGTGGAATTTCATCTACAATCCACCACGAAAGCAATTAACTCTCAACCTTATTATTCAAGTCATATATATTGATAAAGCCAAAATCATATTTATCAATATTAAAAATGACCCATATAAGGCTCTATTATATGGGTCAAATATTTGAGTAGCAATGGGAATGTCACTTCCCATCAAAAAATGTTACCACACCACCTCAACCTTGATTTTGATTATTGCTTAAATAGATACACACGTGATTGAAATAAAAAAATCAAATACCTTCAATTTCTAAAGACAAAGAACTTGAAAAGGGCTAATTATATGTCAAAAATATTACGCCATAAACTTGTGGTTTGGGTCTATCAAACCTTTACATTCTATCAAACACAATTCATGAACATTTCCTCAAATTCCAACCTTTACAATGTTAGAAAACATATTCTACTCAAATCTATTTTGGCTTTTAGAAGTCTAAAAAGATCCAAATTGCATTTATCTTTTCTCAAGAACACATTCTCCTTTTTTACATTCTACGAAGGGCTAGAGACCACCTTCCTCCCTAGATAGTTTTGATGCATTCTAATTAAATCCCAAATTTAGTGAGAAAATAACACTTGTTGGAAGTGAAGTTCTGAGAATTGAGGCTTACTAACCTCTTTGAAGGACTCGCTATAGGGATGGATAAGTGTTAGTTGTGAGCCAACTACTTAATTTGCTTTATCATTAGCCTACAATCGAAAATATCTCAAGGGATTTATGTTTTTTTGTTGTTGACCTCTAGAGTTGTGTTGGACTTGTTCTGGTTTAAGCAGCCTCCCCATTGTTGGGACCATTACAGCTGGATTGAGAGATCTTTTGGGCTCCATTATAGCCAATTTTATAGTTTCCTATACTAATCCACACATCTTTAGTTTTTTTATTGATTAATCTTTTTTTGTACATTTTAACTTGGATATTACAAATGAAATATATTTTTTAATTAAAATTGGATATGGTAATTGACCCAATTCAACACTTAATATTTTTAATTTTAAACATATAACATGTATTCAAGAGATTTGAACATAAATCTCATCATAAACCTTTTGATAATTTATTGCTTTGAGCTCATCTTCACCATAAAGGCCCTCATAATTTTTTAACGCTTGAACTCATCACATTTAATTATATTTATAATTTCATTATTTTGTATATTATATCATAAAATATATTTGAAAGGTAAAGCCATTCAAAAAATAAAAATAAAAACATAATTATCTTTTGCTATAAGTATGTTAATTTGTAGATGAACTTCTTTGACTAAGTATTATAAACTCAAGCATTTATTCTTTAGATTTTTTTGTGTTAACGAAAAGGTTATCAACCCTTCTAAGTTAACTTTGAACCAATATACAAGATAAATATTTTAACAAATTTATTCTACTTAATATATTCAACAATACTTGATTCAAAGTACACTCTTTATAAACTAAATAACTTCACCAATAAATTAAAGATCGTGATTATAAATAATATTAAAATTAAATATAATATAATTTATAAATTAATATTGACAATGACAAAAATAATTTCTAATAGTGGCATAGTATGATGGTTAAGTTATTGTGGTGTTGTTCTTGCCATCAACGTTCAAACCGCATTGGGGTGTAATTGTCGAGTATTTAAATAGGGGATGAGGCCTCTTGTTTGTGACTTCATTGGTTCATAGCTCTAGGTCAAAAGCGTTTACTCCTTAAAATAATAATGATAATGACAAAAACAATTGGGTGAGAGAGCATATAAAAGAAAGATCAATGGACAACAAAGAAAGCAAAAGGCAAATGTAGGAAAGAAATAGATGGTGGATTGATATATGTTGAAAAGACCAAGGAATTATTTCATGTTAAATTCTCATACCATTCATACCATGAGATACTGGTTTGTGATCTTTCGACTTGTTGACCAACGATGCTCAATGTTTTCTATTGTTCTTTATTCAATATACTATACAAAAACACTTATAGGAAAAATAATTATATTCATTTGAAGTGCATATTGTGTTAATTTAATCCAAACTTGTTTAAAAGTATTGTAAATTGAGATGTTTTTCTTTTGTGATTGGATGAACTAAGAAAATATTGTTATGTTGAGAAATGTAATTTATAATGAGAATAGAGAGAAATATTTGATGTCTTATTGTGAATGAAAATTATTTTTAATCAATTTTTTTAATATAAATATATCATAATTTGAAAATATATATTAAAACATGGAAATGAAACTATTAAAAGATAACATATACATGTATAATATTTATTATACTTTTTAAAATTAAAATAAAACCAAATAATTATAAAAATAATAAAGAGTAGCTTTTTCAAAAAGTAAAATTATCACAAAGTTGTATACAAAAATAAAACAAGTGTATTACCACAAAAAATAGTCAATAAATAAAATAAAGTAAACAATGCAGATAAAATACAATAACTCTTAAACAAATAAAATAGTTATTTTTTATTTTTTTTCATCTATTTAATCTATTTGTGTGTTTGTAGTAGTTTAAATAGACATTACCAATAAGCATTTATATAGAAAAATAAAATAACTTGTTCGGCTAACAATTTATTTTAATTAAATATATTTGAAGAAATAAAATAACATATGAAAATTATTAAAATAATTTACTTTTATAGAACTTTTGGCACTATTGATATAGTGATATTACTATCAGGATTCAACCGTGTAATTTTACGAGTCAAACTCATTGACCCATGATTCATGAGTAGTGGTTCACAAGAACTCATCTCTCATGATATTGAATGGTCCACTTAGTACTCATTGCATCTAGGTGATGCTCACAGAGGTGAAACACCGGACCTTCTCAGGAGGTCACCTATCCCAATACTACTCCAGCTCAAGCGCATTTAACCACAAAGTTTTCCCCAAGGTTAAGCCCACTTAGCTTGCAACCCAATTTGTAAATCCTTTGCAAACTGTTGTGCCTTATGAACCATTTATTATAGAGCCCCTTTAGCTCATCAATTGATAAGTAGGAGGTGTTTCCACAACGTGTCAAATTGTGATATTGCCATCAAGATTCAACCGTGTAGTTTTATGAGTCAAACTCATTGACCCATGTTTCATGAGTAGCGGTTCACAAGAACCCATCTCTCATGACATTGAATGGATCACAATTTGACATGCTGTAGAAAATAATTCTTACTTATCAATTGATGAGTTAAAGGGACTCTATAATGAATGGTTCATGAATATTTTACAAATGAAATTTAAAACACACTCTTTTAACTTGCTTACATCTTCCTCTCGTCCATACCAGCCAAGACTTCTAGTAGGGAAATTGAGCTCGCATCCTTATCATTCTTCATCTTGAAGAATTTGCTTATTTGTAGCTTGCTCATAATCTTCTCTGTTTTAATCTGGGGATGAATAGATTTCACTGAACACGATGAGAATACAGTGTAGACGTTTAAACCATTTTTACTTTGTTTATTTTTCCAAGTTTCTTGTCATTGAAATTCTCTTTTTTAAGCAAAGAGCCAGATAACAATTCTCTGAACTTTGATGTCTAAATGTTATTACTAGTCTGCATCTGCTCTTGTAAATTAACTTTCAGACGATTTGTTCTTCTTCAATGAATACTCATTGATTATAATAGTATTTCCTTTGAAGTCGAATATTCAATTTGGTTGATTTTTCCATGAATTATTGGATTTGGATATGAAGAAGCGATAACCTATCCATTCAATAATGGATAGGAATTATGTGCATGGATCCAGAAATTTCGCTGTCGGTGAACAGTTTTTGTGGGCATTATTGCTTGCAACAGATACTTCAATCTCTTTAAGCCGACATGCCCAGCTGATGCATAATTCAATTAGTTTGTCTACGTGAGAGTAAATCAAAACAGTTTGGTGAATACGGCCCTCAACAGCGATTGAGTTGCCGACTGTCCGGGTAATGATGTCTGATAGAAATTTTGGAGTTTGCATTGATTCCACATCATCACAGTTATCTATTTTCCAATGGAGCCAAAACACAGTGGAAAAGGAAAGGAAGGCATATCATCATTCCCTCCACCTCACACATGAACATTCCTTACCCCACCTAGAGTTAAATCCATGCCTCCAAGATAGAACACTGAATTTTTATTGTGGAGTAATCTAAAACAAAGATATCACTCCTCGTTTAAAAGATGATGTGTAGGAAAGAAGGATTCACCAAGTTTGGGAATATGAAATAATAGATTTATTTTTTAAATGTGTAAATATTTTTATGAGGTGTACATTTATGAAATTTGGAAAATGTTGTAAGGTTTAAAAAATAGTAAAAGTAATAAGTGTATTGTTGTAACTTCGATTAGAGCTGAAATCGAATCAATTTGTAGATTAGGTCAAGCGTTAAAGATAAGAAGGAAAAAATGGATTTATTTTTAACAATTTGAAAAGGATCCGAAAGGCATTATTAGATGAGTCAAATCTTTGAGTAGCATAGTGGAAATGTCACTTGCTATCAACAAATGTTAACACACCACCTCAAGCTTGCTTGTGATTAGTGCTTAAATAGATATTATCTAGTCATATGACACAACATGTGATTGAAAGCAGAAAATCAAATACCTTAATATCCTAAAGACAAAGAACTTCCAAAGGGCTAATTTTATGTAAAACATCTCACATCATAAACTTATTGTTTGGGTAATATCAGAATCTTACATTCTATCAAACACAATTCATGAGGAGAGATGGTCTAAGGACATTTCATTGGTTTACAATGCAAAAAAAAAAGTTTTGCTCAAATCTACTTTGGCTTTTACGAGAAAAAGATCTAAAAGTGTGTCTATCATTTTTCAAGAACATATTCTCCTTTTTTACATCCTAGGAAATGCTAGAGACCACCTTTCTCACTCTAGTTTTGATGCATTCTAAAATCCAACTCTAGTGAGGAAATAAAACTTGTTGGAGGTGGAGTTCTTAAGAATTGAGGCTTACCAGCCTCTTTAAAGGACTCATTAGAGGGATGGATAATGGTTGATTGTGGTTAAACTACTTATTTGCTTTATCATTGGTTTGTACAATTGAAAAGATCCTACCGGCTTTGTTGTTTTGTTGTTGGTATAGGGTTGTGTGGGACTTTTTCTAGTTTTAGTGATCTCCCTATTGTTGGGACCATTAAAGTTGGATTGAGAGCTCTTTTGGGCCCATTTTAATAGTTTCCTATATTAATCCACCCATTTTTAGTTTTTTTATTGGTTAATATTTTTTGGATATTTTTTGACTTTGATATCACAAATAAAAGATAATTTCTATTAAAATTGGATAGATAAATTGGATATGACAATTTACCTAGTTCAACATTTAATAATTATAATTATAAATATATAACATATATTCAAGAGATTTGAAGATAAAATTTATATTAAAAGTTTTGATAATTTATTGTTTTGAGCTCATCTTCATCATAAAGGCCCTCATAAATTTTTCACTTGAACTCGTCACATTTAATTATATTTATAATTTCATTACTTTGTATCTCATCATAAAATGAATTTGAAAGGTAAAGGACATTATAAATAAATAAATAAAAATATATATTTTTTGTTAGAATTAAACAAATAATCTATAGATGAACTTCTTTAATCAAATATTATAGATTCAAGTGAATTTATTATTTACATTTATTTGTGTTAATGAAAAGATTATCAAGTTTTCTAAATTAATTTGAATCAATATAAAAAAATCTATTTTAACAAGTATATTCTACTTAATATTTAATTAACAAAAATGATTCAAAATACATTCTTTATAAACTTCACCAATAAATTAAAGATTATGATTATAAAATATTCAAATTAAATAAATATAATTTATAAATCAATATGGATAATGATAGAAACAAGTAGTGAAAGAGCACATAAAAGAAAAGATCAATGGGCAGCATACAAACCAAAAGGCTAGCATACCATTGTTAGATATTGAAAAGACCAAGGAATTGTTTCATACCACGAGATAGTGGTTTGTCTTCTGACTTGTCGACCAGTGATGCTCAATGTTTTCTATTGTTCTTAAGACCATTATTTCTTTTTAAGATGAAGATTGATGTGATTGTTTTACTTTTCCTAACAACTTATTATTTGATAATTCATTTTTCAACTTTAACATTTAATTTTGAAACATAATTTCATAATGGCCATTAATTTTTTTAAGATTAACTATACCTCTTAACTTCATTTTTAATATATGACTAATTCATAAGACGAAAAAATACACCCTTCAACTTGCTTACATCTTCCTCCCCTCCATACCAGCCAAGACTTCCACAGAGGAAATAAAGCTTACATCCTAATCATTCTTCATTGTGGAGAATTTGCTTATTTGTAGCTTGCTCGTAGTCTTCTATGTTTTAGTCTAGGGATGGATACATTTCACTACAATGTAGACGCTTAGACCATTTGTACTTTGGTTATTTTTCTAAGTTTCTTATAATTGAAATCTGTCTTTTTTTTTTCCAGAGAGCCGGCTAACAAATCTCTGAACTTTGATGTGTAAATGTTATTACTAGTCTGCATCTGCTCTTGTAAACAACTTTCCAAAGATTTTTTCTTCTTCAATGATCGCCATGGATTATAATAGCATTTCCTTTGAACTCAAATATTCAATGTGGTTGATTTCTTTGTGAATTATTGGACTTGGACATAAAGAAGCGATAACCTATCTATTCAATAATGGATAGGAATTATGTGCATGGATCCAGAAATTTCCCTGTTGGTGAACAGTTTTTGTGGGCATTATTGCTTGCAACAGATACTTCAATGTCTTTAAGCCGACATGCCCAGCTGAAAGACAGTTTAATTAGTTTGGCTTGTCTACGTGAGAGTAAATTAATTTGGTGAATACGGACCTCAACGGCAATTAACTTGCCGACTATCCGGGCAATGATGTCTGATAGAAATTTTGGAGTTTGCATGGATTCCACATCATCACAGTTATCTATTTTCCAATGGAGCCAAACACACGGTGGAAAAGGAAAAGGAAGGCATATGATGATCCCCTCCACCTCACACATGAACATTCCTTACCCCACCTAGAGCCAAGATAGAAACTGAATTTTCTATTTTGAAGAAATCTAAAACAATGAGAGAATAACCAACTATATATATATATATAAAAGTTCTAAATCATAACTAATAATGTTTTTTTTTTTTTAGACTGCAGGAATCAGTCGGGTACCCATCCCCCTATAAATTGGGGTGTACCTGGTAAACTTTCTTCACGTGACTGGTGGTGCTGGCGAAACACACCCTCCGGTACCACGGGTTTGGGGGGAGACTAGACCTCGTGACCTCTTTCCTGCAACAGGATGATTTAGCCAATCGAACTAGGCCCCCTGCCCCATAACTAATAATGTTAGATGGATCATTATCTAATAGATTGTCCTCATTTCAATGGTTTGCAACCACTTTCAATATTTTCAATTTTATCATGATATAATATGTCACTGTATGTAGAATAGTAGATAGACCTTTTGTTTTACTTCTGGAGTGAGCTCCACTTATTCTTTTTAATATTTTGATTTTGCTATGGAACTTATGTAGAAGTAGTATTTCAAAGAAGGTGGCATTGGGATTGTTGAAAGTTGCTTTCTTATTCTTCTTTGGACCATAACGATGAAATCTTTCTTGTTTTCATTAATACAAAGGAATGAAATTGTCTTTCTCTTGCTTTATTGGTAGAGAACAAGAG
The DNA here is from genome assembly GCA_007258455.2 of Sequoia sempervirens. Lineage (NCBI taxonomy): Eukaryota > Viridiplantae > Streptophyta > Pinopsida > Cupressales > Cupressaceae > Sequoia > Sequoia sempervirens. The sequence continues at coordinate 15,777 of VDFB02017920.1, forward strand.
TTATGCATTGGTTTTTGTGATTAGAAGCATTAAGAGACAATGAAGAGGGCTTCATCTGCTTCTTAGTTTGTCTTTATATTAATTTTTTATTGATTCTTTGCCATAGATTCATTTGATATAACTAATAAATTATATCTGTGTTCATAAGAAACATCTATTTAATGTAATAGAGTTAGAGCTGCAGGCATAGTATCCACTTTCTTCTTAAGTTGATCAAACTACTTCACTAGTGTATTGAAAGTTTAGAAGTGCAAGTAGTAGTGGTATGAGAAGCATGGGTAGAATGGAGGATGTCTAAAGAGAGTGAGAGGTAAGAGGGAATGGAATAGTAGTAGAAAGAACACTATAAATGTAGAGTTGTCATAGGATGACAAGGAGGAATGGTACAAGGAATAGTGGTAGTACTTGTATGAATATGAGTAAACACTATCCAACATTAAACTGAGAACTCTAGCTCGGACATAGATCATCACAATTTAAAAAACATCACATGTCGTACACACATAACACACATCCACAAAATAATTTTTCATTTGTCTCAACCTAAACATATACCTCATGTAAACCTTCTTCAAATACCTTAATCTCAGAATTATAACTACAATTAACTATGAATCAAAATTAGTTATTAATATATAGCTACATTTTGCATACATATCTATCAGAACAGTTGCAACTACCTCTGAGAAAATTCCCGTACTTAATGCTTTGATGGATGTGCATACCCTGTTCCAAAGCTCCCATTTTGACACAGGCTGGGAGTACGCTGGCAAAGGTTGTAGAGTCTGGCTTTACACATGCCATTCGCATTTGGTTGAAAGTTTCTAAAGCCTTTTCAGTAAATCCATTTTGTTAACATCCTGCAATCAGGTGTTCCATAAGAACACATTCTTTTGAGGCATTCTGTCAAACAGTTCACGTGTCTTGTCTATGCTTTTGCATTTTGCATATCCTTCAGTTATGGCTTTCTATCAAACAGTTCACATGCGTTGTCTATTCTAAGAATTTTTCTAGGGCAGTTGCAAACTTGCAGCTACAAGATCTGACAAAACCCCCCTATCGTTTATACTGTGATGGATGTCCATACCCTGTTCCAAAGGTCCCATTTTCGCACAGGCTGGGAGGATGCTGGCAAAGGTTGCGGAGTTCGGCATTACACCTGCCTATCGCATTTGGTTGAACGTTTCCAAATCATCTTTAACAAACGCATGTTGTGCATATCCTGCAATCATAGTATTCCATGAGACCACATTTCTTTGAGGCATTCAGTCAAACAGTTCATGTACCTTGTCTATGCTTCCACATTTTGCATACATGTATACCAGAGCATTTCCACATGTAATATCTGACCATAATCGGGCTGGGCTGGTCTGTGAAAACACTTCAGCGGTGAGGTATTCCATGACAAGGGCGAGGCAGACGGGAATGCTTTATGCCATCGCATCTACAGAACTTCTACGCGGGAACAATGAATTCAAACGTTAACGGTGACTAGCTATAAAAATAATAGAAGTAATAAGTGTATCGTTGTAAGTTCAATTAGAGTGGAGTTCAGATCAATTTGTAGATTAGTTGAAGCATTAAAGATCAGAGAAAAAAATGGATTTATTATTAACATTTTTTATTATTATTTTTTTTTTTTGAGAGTTTTATATCAAATCTATATTCGTTTTGCTATTCATACGAGAGTATGAGTGATAGGTTAAACCACTTTGGTTAAGAGCTAAGGACTAAGGGTTATCCATTCCGTCAAATTCGTCTGAGGTACGATCGTGTCCTCATCCCTTATGATGTTGGGGCCTTGTCTTTTAACAATTTGATTTCACAAAAGTGTTGTTGGAGTTTTCAAAGAAATAGTAGAATGGGAATGTTTATGTTAAAGTTTATTAATAATTATGTTATCAACATGCACTTTTTCTTTGCACAAAATATCATATTGTAGAATTTTCTAGCTAAGGAATTGCATATTAAACTTAACTATTTTTAAAACATTTGGAGGTTGACCTTTGAATGTGAAAGCTTACTCCAACTCATACCAGCTTGTCAATGGAATTAAGTTTTATTTTTTGATCATTGATTTGAGCATATATTCTAATTTTAACTAATAGCATCACCTTCAACACATTTACAATTCAATGGTGTTTAAACCCTCAACATTGATCTAGCCATAAGAAATGGTATAAGTGTATTGTTGTAAGTTTGATTAGAGCTGAAATCAAATCAATTTGTAGATTAGGTCAAGCATTAAAGATTAGAAGAAAAAAATGAATTTATTTTTAACAATTTGAAAAGGATCTGAAAAGCATTATTAGATGAGTCAAATCTTTGAGTAGCATAGAAGAAATGTCACTTGCCATCAACAAATGTTAACAGACCACCTCAAGCATTATTAGATGAGTCAAATCTTTGAGTAGCATAGAAGAAATGTCACTTGCCATCAACAAGTGCAAGTGGAGTCCTTAAGAATTGAGGCTTACCAGCCTCTTTGAAGGACTCATTAGAGGGATGGATAATGGTTGGTTGTGGTTCAACTACTTATTTTCTTTATCATTGGCCTACAATTGAAAAGATCTTACCGACTTTGTTGTTTTGTTGTTGGTATAGGGTTTTGTGGGACTTGGTCTAGTTTTAGTGGTCTCCCTATTGTTGGGACCATTAAAGTTGGATTGAGAGCTCTTTTGGGCCCCATTTTAATAGTTTCCTATATTAATCCACCCATTTTTAGTTTTTTTCTTATTAATATTTTTTTGGGTATTTTTTTACTTTGATATCACAAATAAAAGATATTTTCTATTAAACTTGGATAAGATAAATTGTATATGACAATTTACTTAGTTCAACATTTAATAATTATAATTTTAAATATATATCATATACTTAAGAGATTTGAAAATAAATTTTATCAAAGAAGTTTTGATAACTTATTGCTTTGAGCTCATCTTCATCATAAAGGCCCTCATAATTTTTTCAATTGAACTCATCACATTTAATTATATTGAAAATTTCATTAATTTTTATCACATCATAAAATGAATTTGAAAGGTAAAGGACATTAAAAATAAATAAATAATAATTATTTTTTGTTAGAATTAAACAAGTAATCTATAGATGAACTTTTGATCGAGTATTATAGATTCAAGAGAATTTATTCTTTAGATTTATTTGTGGGTAAACCCACAAAAGTGGTTTACAATTTGAGTGAGAAAGGAAAAGTTGCAAACAATGACCCCATGCAAAAAAAATTGGTTTTGGGGGTTCGAATGAACTTTTGGTTCAAGCGAACCTAGAACCCCCCTTTGAGCGAACCCATTAAATTTTGGGTCCCACATTTCTCGGCAAAATGAGCAAAGAAAGTGGTTGTGGAAAGGGGGTTCGCTTGAACCCCCCTGGTTCGCTCGAACCCCCTTTTTCCCACCTTCTCACCCTCTGGCACCAAAAAAACTCCAAAAATTTTCCCTTTGAAGCTCAGGTTGAGGCCGAAAATGGAGGAGACTTCACAGACCCAACTGGATGATGGTAGTCCTTAGAACGAGCTATCCAAGTAATATAATTTTAATATGTTTTGGTTTTATTATGTATTTTATTTTTTAGTTTTATTAAACATAGGTTTTTCACCGAAAATAAAGCTCTTTGTTCTGCACGTGGAAAACTAGCAGATTATCCAAAAAAAATTGAAAAATATGAGTGCACCAGATATTGAAGTCCTTGATCCAACAAAAAAAAGTTACGTTGTATACGGTCCGCCTATGTCTAAATTGTAATTGGTTTGACTTCGAAACTTGATTAAGGAAAAAATATTCAATAAAACACTATGAAACCAATTGGAAGCACTAGATATAGTAGTTTCAAATCTAAATTCGAAAAAAATTAAAACTTTTATCCTTCATGGAAAAAAAGTTATGTTGTAGACGATGAGCATCACTCCTTAAAAATGGTGTTTACTGAAAAAACTAGTTTTCGAAGGAGATGGAAAACTAAGTGCAATCTAATTCCAAAAAAATTGAAAAAAATATATTTAGAATCTACAAACAAAATGCCACAAATCACTAGTTTGCATCATCTTCAAATTCCTCATGGTTTTGCCACTATAGGTGCCATAAAGTGAAGATTTAGTTAGAAAAAATTATTTCGGTGTCTAGTTTGGCCAAAAATTGTGAACCAGTATTGTGGGATCACCCATGTGCTAATGAAAAGGTTATCAAGTCTTCTAAATTAACTTGAACCAATATAAAAGATATCTATTTTAACAAATTTATTCTATTTAATATAATTAACAAAAACTGATTCAAAATACACTCTTTATAAACTTCATCAATAAATTAAAGATTATGATTATAAATATATTAGAATTAAATATAATATAATTTATAAATCAATATTGATAATGATGGAAACAATTAGTGAGAGAGCACATAAAAGAAAAGATCAACGAGAAGCATACAAAGTGAAAAGGCAAGTGTACTGGATTCATAACACGAGATAGATGGTGGATTGTTAGATGTTGAAAAAACCAAGGAATTGTTTCATACCACGAGATATTAGATTGTCTTCTGACTTGTCAACTAGTGATGCTCAATGTTTTCTACTGTTCTTTATTCGACATAAAATACAAAAGCATCATTGTATGATATTGATTGAGAAAACAAACATGTTCATTTGAAGTGCATCTTTTGTTAAATTAATTTAATCCATACTTGTTTAGAAGTATTATAAATTGAGATATTTTTTTCTTTTGTGATTGGATGATGAAATTAGTTTTAGGTTGAGAAGTGTAATTTATTATAGGGAGTAGGGAGAGGAATATTTGTTGTCTTATCGCAAAAGAAAATTAATTTTAATTTACATTTTTTTTTAATATAAAGACATCATAATTTTAAAATATATACTAGCAATCACACCTTAGTGTGCAATGGGTACGTCGAAGATGTGTGGAAGGTCAATTAGGATAACTTTTGGTGTATTTTTTGCATACATTTAAGCAGTGCATGAGATCAATTGGTAGGCCAATTAGCAAATAATGTTGTTTGTGCAACAAATGTCTCAATGGAGAAGTGATAGCTTCAAACGAACTATGCATCCACTTACATGGATCTAGACATGATTGAAATAAAACCTCATCGAGGGGAGAGATAATCGGGGCTCCATCCAAAAGTCGAAGATCGAATCAATCGGTCGAATCGGCGTCAGTCAGTCGAAGATCGGCAGGATCGAATCGGCGTCCGGATCAAAAAGACATCCGCTCAAGAATCAAAGATCGCGTCTGCTCGATCCGAAGGCTGCTCGATCGACAAATCCGTTTCAAATCGACAGATCCAGATCAGATCGATCAGGATCAGACGCCAGGAGGATCAGATCGGACGCCTGCGGATCAGACGCCAGATAACATCAAAGGCATCGGATCCTTCGGCAGATCGAGAACGATCGCGATCGATCCGATAGGGTATAATAAATGCACACCATGTCTCTATCTATTCATCTTTATCTAGCTACCTCTCTATATATCTTTATCTCCCTCTCTATTTGTGTGTTTCTCATTATCTCCCTCTCTCTCTCTATATATATATATATATATTCTTCCTTCTATTTATCTTTATCTTTGTATCTCTTTATGTGACTTTATCTCTATCTATATCTCTCTCCTCTTCTCTCTTTCTCTTTTCCTTTAAATATTTTTCTCTATCTCCCTCACTATCTCTACCTCCTCTATTTCTCTATATTCATCTATATCTCTACCTATCTCTCTCTATATATTTATCTCTCTATATCTCTTTGCCTCCCTCTTTATCTCTCTATTCCTATTTATCTCTCTTTCTCTCTCTATTGCTATCTCTATCTTTGTTTCTCTCGCTTCTCTCCTTTTTTCTCCTTATCCCTCTTTTTATCCCTTTATTCTATATTTTTTCCTCTCTTTATCTATATTCATCTCTTTATCCTCCTTTGTCTCATTTTCTCCCTCTCTTTCTTTCTTTCTCTTTTTTCTGTATCCACCTATCTATATCTTATCTCTATCTGCCTCTCCCTTTTCACTTATTTTCTCTTTCTCTCTGTATATATGTTTATCTCCTTAATTGTGTAATGGGTACATTGAAGAGGTCTTAAAGGTGAATTATCATATCCTTAATCAAATGACATGCTACCTTGAGCATAACTCCCCAAAGACACACGCCATCCTTGGATTGTTGACATGAAGCAACCAATCAAAAGTTACTTTCTATTCTCTATGTTTTCCTTTGTATCTCTTATATTTCTCTCTCTCTCTCTCTCTCTCTCTCTCTCTCTCTCTCTCTCTCTCTCTCTCTCTCTATCTCTCTCTCTCTCTCTCTATATATATATATATATTGATATCTATCTACACTAAATTTGTCTCTTTCTCTCATTCTCTATTTTTTGAGTTTCTCTCTTTATTAGCCGATAGGCTAGATATAGTGTGAGATTTGAGCCTAAAACAAGTCTCATGCCTACAAACCACTATTGAGTCATTTGAAAACAAGTTTCAACTACCATTTAATAGTAAACCAACAATCGTTTAATGGTAAATCCTCTAAAATATCATGTAAAAGCCTCCAAAATCTCACAAGTATCATATAAAAGCTAGATAAATATTGATTGGACAAATGGATGGGAACATTTTATTTCCAGTTGTAGTATTTTTTGTCAATTTGATGGAAAAAAAATCATTTTCATTGCTTTATGTTTTAAATCTGTATGCAAATATTTCATACACAGATAATACTTAATTTCTTTAAAGAATAAATCTAGATTTTTCTAAATTTATTTCATTCCATTATTTAGCACTCATTATTAATTATTTAATCTAGCCACATCTAACTAGAATTTGCAGTCCATCTATGCACAAACACATACTCTCTGACATATTAACATACATATAGTTTTCTATCGACGTAATCCTTGAACCTCCTTTAGGTGCAAGTGCTAGTATATATACCTCTCTCTATATATAATTGTCTCCCCCTCTATCTCTCTTTCTTTTTCCTAATCTCTTCAAAGATCAATTAAACTATTAATTTTTTATATATTATTTAAATTTGTTCTGTATAAAAAATATATTAATTATTAATTATATTAATTTCATATTTGTTCCATCAAAAGAAAAATTGTTAAGATTCTAGGCTTTCAAGAAGCAGACCTTCCATGCACATATTTAGGCATTCATTTTTTTATGGGAGCTAATAAGATTTCATATTGGGGAAAAGTTATAGAAAGGATCAAGTCAAGGATCCTAGCATGGAAAGTTGGGTGGCTATCTTTGTCGAGTCATATATTGCTAATAAAATCTATTTTAGCAGCAATACCAAATTATTTCTTGGCAATTCTCAAGGCTCCCAAATCAATTATTTTACAGATTAAGAAAATAATCAATAATTTTCTTTGGAAATAGAACATGAATGACCAAAAAAAGGTTCCTTTAATATCCTTAGATAATATGTCTTCAGAAAAACTCAAAGGTGGTGTAGGTATCCATAGCATTTCCAATAGGAATTTGGTTTTTGGAGCAAATCAGGTTTGGAAAATGTACTCTAAATCAAAATCTAAATGGTTTCAAATGATGTGGGCCAAGTATATAGATAGTAAAAATCCTACAAGAATTTTTACTATATCAAATGGACGCATGGTGGCTCTGCTGTGTGGAACTTTCTAATTTCCTATAGGAAAGTCTCACACCCTATATTTCTTGGGAAGTTCATAGAGGAGGTGAAGTTGATTTCTGGAAAGATTCATGGAATGCTAATCTACCATTAAAGGATGTTCAAGAATTGCAATTAGTAGTGACAACTTTGACTGCAGTTTGGGGTAATAAGCTAAGCGATTATGTTTGGTCATCAGATGAAGTAATTGGTAAAGTAGTATGGAAATATTTTTCACGGGTCTCAATATCAGTGGAACATCAAAACTTGATTCAAGATATCTTAAAGGAAATAGTAATATTCAAATTAGATAAAGTTGATCGGGTCATATGGGATCCTGCAAAAGATGATTGTTATTCAATTAAATAGGGTTATAAATCATTGATCGGTAAAGATAATCATTTGCAGACTCAAAGAGCCTATTCCTTCTATTAGAAAATTATGGTTTTACCAAAATCAAGAAGCTTCACTTGGTTGGTTTTAAGGAGAAGGGCTCTAACAAGTGATAGGTTAGCTAAATTAGGTTTAGCTGAGCCTTTCAAATGTGTTCTATGTTGTGAAACTTTTGAAGATGTTGATCACCTTATTTTAAGATGCTCATATGCTCAATCTTGTTGGAGTTCAATTCAACAAAAGCCAAACTATCATGCTCCATTGCTCAACTTTGTTTGGGATATTTTTTCAAGTTGGCTAGTGTTGTACAAAACATTTTTGTTTGCATGTATTTGGTGTATAGTTCCAGCCATAGTAGTCTAGAGTATTTGGTGGGAAAGAAATAAGCATATCTTCATAAAGGTATCTACATCAGTATAGATTATTCAAATTACAATTGAAAAATCAATTACAAAAATAACAAATTTACATGTTAAAAATCACAAGAATGTTAACTCCCTTTTCACAACATGGGATGATAGCATTTTAAGGACATGGAAAGACATCACTTTTCCCTTCAAAGGAAGTCTACACCAAAATGTAAAGTCAAATTTTGATAGGAACTTAGTAAAATGACAACCTCCCCTCCTAGGATTCTTTAAACTAAATTTTGATGGGGCATCAAGGGGGAAGCCAAGTGTTTCAGGTGCAAGTGCTTGTATTCAAGATTCATATGGATATTTAGTGGCTATTAGATCAATCAATAGTCCCTATGGAACAAAAAATGTTGTAGAACTAATGGCAGTTTTACATGGTCTGAAGCTTGTTAAATAGTTAGGTATTTCTAAAATTCATGTGGAAGGTGATTCTCTGCTAATAATAAACTCATGCAAAGAGAGAAGCATTCACAATTGACACTTGCAGTACATTTTGCAAAATGCATGGGCTTTATTAGATGAATTCCAAATAAATATCAAATCTCACATACCTATCATGAAGGAAACAAAATGGTAGATTGTCTTGCAAACATGGGTTGTGATAAGCAAGAGTTGGCAATCACAAATAATAATGTCTAGTTAGATACATTCCCACAACTGGTTGACATTATAGCACATGAATTCATACCTCCATTTAACCCATAGAACTAAGTGTGTAACTTGTGTTAGCAAGTCAATTCTATTGTATGGTTTGCAGTGCATTTAAAAATCAAAAGGCATCTATATCTCTTTTTCATATCCTAAATTAGCAGCTATAGTTTTAAGGGAAACTATGTGTTAGTTATAGGAGTGAACGATGTGTATTTCATCAGTGTGGGCTAGCAATTATTTTTAATAATGGGAATAGTAATGATATTGTAAAATCAATGAGTAAGCACATCCTTGGTCGACATCAATTATGTACAGTTAGCTTGGTGTGAAAAAAGAGAGGCTTATGGACAAAGCATGTAATTTTCTCTAGCATTTCCCTACAACAATCATCATCGATATTCACATGTCAAATCAAGATGTTATGACATAATCTTGGGTTTAGATCAACTTAAGGCTTAATAAACCATGATTGTTAGTGTGTGGATCATACTAAGGAGTTCTGATGGAAAATTTCTCACATGACATCAAAGGGAATAAACCATGTGAAGGACTGCTTACTCATTGCAAGGGCATCGTTGCAATGTCAAGTTATTTCAATTATTTATACTAACATGTGTGTAGCAGGTACTAAAAAGCATCATTTCAAGAGGTGATTTCAGCTTGTTTTAGATTTTGGTCATACAATTAATTTCATTTGTGGTGAAACTGGCTGATGGGAAATTTTGGCGTGAGTTGATTTGAAAAGAGAAATTAAGATTGCAACACCTATTGCATGGCCATTTGCTACCCTGTCAGCATTGTATGTTAAAAATCCACCCATCGTTTTTGTTTTTCATATCACTACAAGATCTTCTTTTTGAAAAATTGGTTAAGGCTGAGGTAGCCAAAGGGGTGACTTTCATTTCTCAGTTGGTGTTGAAGGTCTAGATGGAGTTCAAGTCATGGAATTTTTGTGTGAAAATGTTGTTGTAAGGATGAGAGATTGTTTGAAGGCTTCCTAACTCATGAATACCTGGACATCATCTTCAATGTAGATTATTTGAGGGTTGAAGACAGTGTGAGGATGGTTCTAGGAATCAAAATCACCAATCCAAATTCAAGAAGGATCCTCTTTTTGTCACAAATTCTCTCCATATTCCTATCTAATTTAATGGATTTGTTGTAGTCTATCAATGAATTAGAGGAAATTGCTGAAAAATATGTCAAGGATAGATTTCTTTTGGATAATGCTTTGTTGAAATCCATTCAAGGGTATGATATATGCAAAGGTAAAGGGTTCATTGGGGGTGTGTTTCCTAGAAAATTCTTGAATAAGCACAATGGTTTTCTTGAACTTTATGAAGTCATAAAGTCTTCCTTTGAGCACAAGATTGATAGGGTTATTTTGAGAGGCTACAAAAACACTCGCATTGCCTTTTCCCAAACATGGAAGTAAACATCAAGAAAAAATACTATGTTATAGCATTTCTAAGAGACCATGACCTCCATCCACCATTAAATTCCCTACAAGTAAATCCTCCACCGTTGGTTGCTCCTAATCTGAATGTTCCTTTTGTTCGAGATGATGATGATGTTGAAGAAAGTCAAGTAGAAAATTCAATCAGCTCTAGGAGAATGGAAGAATGAGCATGCTACAATGATAGTAAATTTTGTAAACTTTAAATGCCTGCAAATAGGGCAATGCAAGTTCAAAATTTGGGTGTTTATATGTTCTTAACCAATGCAAAACAATGCTAGTAGCTTGTTTTTGTAATATGCGTGTGAAAAATTATTTATTTGCATGGCAGTTATAAGAATCTTTTAGCTTTTGAAAAGTTGATGCCAGTTCTTTCAATGGAAAAATAGATATTGTAATTACCTACTTATTATATAATATAATATAATATATA
>VDFB02017921.1:0-14221 GCA_007258455.2 Sequoia sempervirens
TAATTCAGGATAAATGAAGATATCTGTTTACCAGTCACTGTTGTTAGAGGAACAGCTTCAATCCATTTTGTAAAATACTCAGTAGCTGTGATGATAAACTTATGACCATTTGACGATGAAGGATGTATTTTACCAACAAGATCCAATCCCCACTGAGAAAAAGGCCATGTTGAAATAAAAGGCTGCAATTCCTGTGCAGGTGCATGAATAAGATTCCCATGAATCTGGCATTTAAAACATTTCTTAACAAAAGTAAAAGAATCTTGCTCCATTGTAGGCCAATAGTATCCCATTCTGACAAGTTTCTTTGCTAAGGTCAAACCACTTGAATGAGTTCCACAAATACCACTGTGAACCTCTTGTAAGGCTTTTTCAGTTTCGTCACTTTCAAGACATCTAAGGAGTGTACCATCAAGACCACGTCTATAAAGGATATTGGCAATTAAGGTATAACAGGATGATTGGCGAATAAAATTCCGTTTTTGGTTTCATGATAAATCTAAAGGCAAGATGTTATCTTTCAAATAGGTATATGTTTTTCCATATAAGGGTGAATCTGAACCAGTCAAATGACATATAACTTGGTTTTCAGGATTATCATATGCAGGAGAAAACAATTGTTCCACCAAGAATTCATACTTGGTTTGATCTTCTGATATTTGTAATAAAGAAGCAATGGTATCCATTGCATCTGCAGCTTTATTGTCAATTCTTGATATTTGTGAAAACTTAATTGACACAAAATATTTCTTATAATCATCCACCATGTGTTTGTATGGTAGCAACTTATCATCTTTAGTTTGATAATCATCATTGATTTGATTAATGATAAGTTGTGAATCACCATAAACTTCTAGCTCTGTAATTTGCCATTCCAAAGCTATCTTTAATCCTATGAGTAATGCCTCATATTCTACTATGTTATTTGTGCAAGGAAACATCAACCGATATGATCTTGAGATGGTATGTCCCTCAGGTGTAACAAAAAGAATCCCTGCCCCTGAGCCATATTGTGTATATGATCCATCAAAGTATAATGCCCACGGTCTCTGAATTGTTGCTGTAAAGACATCTGCATCAGGAAACTCAATATGTATTGGATTATCTTCTTGTAAAGGAGCTTCAGCTAACTGATCTACAATGACCTGTCCTTTAATCGCTTTTCGATCTATATAGTGAATATCAAACTCACTTAAGATCATTACCCATTTTGCAAGTCTTCCTGTTAAAGTAGCTCTGCTTAATAGGTACTTCAATGGATCTATCTTTGTTATCAGCTTAACTGTATGAGTCAACATATAATGTCGCCACTTTTAAGAAGCAAACACTACTACAAGACAAGCTTTTTCAATGAAACTGTAGTTTAACTCATGTCTTGTTAAGGTTCTGCTGATATAATATATAGCCCTTTCTTTACCTGTAGAGTCTTCTTGTGCTAGCAATGCTCCCAAAGATACTTCTGTTGCTGAAATATAGAGTATAAGCGGCTCTCCTGGAATAGGCGGAATTAGAACTGGTGGATGTGTAAGATATTGCTTGATCTAATTGAATGTTGCTTCACATTTGTCATCCCATTTAAATGGAACATTTTTATGCAATAAATGTGTGAATGGCAAGCTTTTGTCTGCCAGTTGAGCTATAAACCTTCTGATGGACTGTAATCTTCCTTGCAAGGATCTTAATTGACTGATATTTCGTGGTGGAGGCATGTCCATTATAGCTTGTACCTTTTCTGAATCAACTTCTATACCCTTTTCTGAAACAATGTACCCTAGGAGTTTTCCAGATGTAACACCGAAGATACATTTCTTTGGATTCAGTCGAACATTGAATTTTTCCATTATGACAAAGATTTTTGACAAGATTTCTAGGTGTTCATCTCGTGTATGAGATTTAGCAAGTAAATCGTCAACATAATCTTCCATGAATGTATGCATCATATCATGAAAAATAGTTGTCATTGCTCTTTGATAAGTAGCTCCAACATTCTTTAACCCGAATGGCATGACATTCCAGCAATAAGTACCCCAAGGACATGTAAACGCTGTTTTATCTTGATCTTCTGGTGCAATTTTTATCTGGTTGTATCCTGAGAATCCATCCATTAATGAATACATTGCATGTCCAGCAGTTAAGTCAACAATCAAATCTATGTTAGGTAAAGGAAAATCATCTTTAGGGCATGCTTTATTTAAATCCCTAAAATCTGTACAAACTCTGATCCTTCCATCTGGCTTTGAAACAGGTACAATGTTTGAAATCCATTCTGCATAGTCAATAGTTCGAATGAATCCAACATCTAAAAGCTTCTTTAATTCTTCCTTGACCAATAATGCAACATGTGGATGCATTTTTCTGAGCTTTTTCTTTACAGGTTTTATCCCAGGGTTAATAGATAAATGATGCATTATCAGATTAGGATCTAACCCTGGCATATCAGCATACGACCAAGCAAAGTTAATTTGATTATCCTTCAAGAATTGCATGAATTTCTGGACTTCTTCAACTGTTAATGATGCTGCAATTTGCAAAACTTTTGGCTGCTCTGCTATACTTATGTTGATTGATTCTGTTGGTTCAATCAAAATAGAAGATCTTTCATGATAATACTTGGGAAGAGTGTCAAGTTTCTCATCCTTCAATGCCTCAGAAAGGTTTTCACTGTCAGATTCGCTCTTTATTTTTCTTTTGTTTTGATCTATCACTGCCTTTTTTCGGTTTTCATCAATAGATCCATCTTTTATTTCATTTATTTTGCAGCTAAGAGACTTGACACTCTCCTTGTCAAAATCATGAGTATAAGATTCTTGAATGAAACAATTGTTTTCTTCATTTAAGGAACAAAGGAAAGTTATAACATCTTCATCATTACTGAATGTAGGAATATGGATAGGTGCGTCAATGTCCCAATCTATAAGTTCTGGATAAACTAAAGGCATAGGATCATTAGGTTGGGTAAGGTCTTGAATTGTCAAAGTCATAATGTGGTTGTCATCCTCATGGTAGACAAGGTCTATGATGGTATTCTCCTGTTGATTATCCATCTCGTTAGAATCTGATTCTTCCTCACTTGAGTCATGATCGCTTTGTAAAACATAATCGAGTGAAGGTCTTGACCCTTCTCCTTGTATAAGAACAGGTGCATATTTGTGTATAATATCAACTTGTTTATCCTTCCAGAATTCATCCTTATAAATGGTGTCCCATTCATATTCATTAGAATCAGTATCTGAACTATTTTGCAATTGGAAAACTGATTCATGAGATTTATCTGACACAGATTCTCCTTTATGAACTAATGATGTCTGCTGTGAAGTGAGTTCTTCTTTATCTTTACCATATCCAAGTCCTGTTTTATCACTTGAATGCTTTGAAATAGGCTGAATTGGTTCCACAATTCCTTCTCTTCGTTTCCCTATAGGACCATTTCCTTCATAACCCATCTTTTGCATGATAGCGTACCCTTTACCATATTGTTCTTTAGGTAACTTAATGTGCAAGAGAGATTCATCTTCATCTTTGTATAGCCAATTTAGAATGTCCCTATCTTCAGCTTCTTCTTCAGTGGTATTAGCTCTAATGAATTTTCCATCAAACTTTGTGATTGGCACGAAAGTTTGAGATGTAGAAGCAGTTGCAATCTTTTGATTTGATAAAGTTGGTAATCCATGTGATCTTGGAGAAGGAGGTAAAGTAGAAAGAGATAGTGAATATTCACCTATCCCTTTGTCTTTAAATTTCAGCTTAGTATCAAGATTCTTTGTTAATTCTTGCAATTGGACTTGTAGATTGGAAGAAGAAACAACAAGAGCTTCTCTATTGTGTGGCACAAAGACATCTTGACTCACCCTAAGATTAGAACAAGTTTGGGTACTATTGTAATCAGCTTGTATAGTTATTTCTTGTCCATCATATGGAAACTTGATACATTGATGATATGTTGATGGTACGGCCTGCATATCATGGATCCACGGACGACCCAAAAGTATGTTATAAGACAGATCTCGATCTAGAACCTGACAAAAAGTATTCTTCACAACAGGTCCCACTCTGATAGGTAGCAATATTAATCCCTTAGAAGCTCTTTCTTCATCATCATATGCCTTAATAGTTATCTTCCTTCGTGAATCAATTTCATTTTCTGAAATTCCTAAGGCATTTATTAATTTTAAGGTACAAATATTCAAACCGGCTCCTCCATCTATTAAGACACGTCTAATTCGATGTTTATGGATCATGACTTCAAGATATAACGAGGAATTATGTGGATGTGTCATAGAAGCATCATCTTTATCGGAAAATGAAAGACAAGTGGGGGAAGACAAATGTCCTACCATGGCTTGAAATCTATTTGCATCTAGATCAGTATCAACAGTTGTGTTCACAAGCGCTTCTTCTAAAATATTTTTGTGTATAGGGGATATTTTAAGAAGTTCAAGAATAGAAATTTGAGCTGATGTTTTTCTCAATTGATCAACCAGATTATATTGAGTTGGAGAAGAAATAGTTGTTTTAGACGAACTTCCTTTTAAAACAACCTTTGCTTGACCTCTTGTTGTTACATTAACCTGTTGATATTCTTGTTTTCCTTTGATTTTGATAACATTAATCCGATTATCATCTGTATAAATATGACGGATTATATTGTCTTCAACATTATGTATGCTTTTGGCTTTGGTATCCGATGTTTCCCCCTTTTGGTAGTTTGGCAAAGGATCTTTGAATGCTTGATGATCATCATTGGTATGATGTACCTCAATTGTAATAGTACCATTGTCAATTAAATCTTGTACTAGATTTTTCAAAGCTTGACAATTGTTTGTCCTATGGCCTTTACATTGATGATAATTGCAATAATACAAGTCATTCCATGATGTTGGTTTAACTTGTGGCTCATAATCTCTTTGTGGTGGTAAAGTGATAACCTTATTATCAAGAAGTTCCTTGAGAGTAGATTCAAGAGATTGACCCAAAGCAGTAAAAGTCCGTCGATTTGAAAAGAATGAAGGTCTAGACGGATTTGATATTTGGGTATTGCCAAGATTATTATTGAAATTACCACGATTTTGATTGGTATTTTGATTGGTTATGTTCTCTTGCGTGGAAATTTGTCCTTGTTGATTATTGTTTCCTTGTTGAATTGTATTTCCTTGTGAATTGTTTCTTGGAGTACTTGATAAATTGAAAACGGATGGTCTTGTTCGTAAATTATTTGCATCCACTATACCATCATTAACAACATTTTTGTTTCTATTCCAAAACCTTGTTTTATCGTTGTTTTGATTTGATGTACTTGGATTATCAAGTTTTATCACTCCCTTTTAACCAAGGCCCCTTCAATAGTGATTGCATTTTCAATCAGTTTTTCAAAGTTATGAGGACAATGAAGGTTAAGCCTATAGCTTAATTCTGGATCAAGGCTATTGATAAAAATATCCATCTTTTCCTTTTCAGGAATAGGACGAGAATATCATGTAAATAACCTTCTCCATCTTTGTAAAAATGTAGTAAAGGGTTCTCCTACCTTTTGTTTCACTTTACAAAGATCAAGCATTGTTATTTGATGTTGAATATTGTAGGCGTATTGTGAGATAAATTGATTTATCAACTCCTCAAAAGTTTTGATAGGTGGAGTGATTTTTGAAAGCCACTCCATGGATTGTACGCCTAGACTTCGTGGAAATAATCGCATCAAGTAAGTATCATCATAGGCAAATTCAAGACTCATGTTTCGGAAATCCCTAACATGGTCTATGGGATCGGTTTTTCCATTATACCTATCATACTTAGGAATTTCACAATGTTTTGGAAATGGGATCATTTGAAGACTCCTATCAAATGGATAAGGAGATATGTCTTCCAAAACATATTTCTTTGTTGTACCTCCTTGCATTTCCTTTATTTGCCCTTGTAATTCTTTGATCTGTTGATTAAGAGCACTAAAGTCATTAGGAGGATTTTCAGGATTTTGTTTAATCCCCTCTATGTCAAAGGTGTGAGGCAACTTAGCTCCTTGATTAGCTAATGTAAGGAAGTATTTTTCTTTGTTACGTTCTAGGATTCTCTCCATAAGAGTATGGAATTGAGGATCTTGTTCTGCTTCTTGAAGTTTTTCTTCCGTTATCTCATCAATATTAAATGTTTCCTCTTCTTTTTCATTTCGATCACCCATTTTACTAGTTGTAGTTTCTCCTTCGGCTTTTTCCATTTGTTTTTGAGATCTCGTGAAGACAGGCATAGATTTGTATCAAGATTTTACTCGCTTTTGATCAAAAGAGTGAAATAGTGCAATTGATGTGGTATGTATGAAGGTCAAGATAGAATGAAAATTCTATGATTTACACGAAATTTTCTAATCTTGTAACTTGTGTTGTTCCCTAAGTGAAAGGATGAAAATCCTGTTGGTGGGAATATAAGTAAAAGATCTAGAAAAGGATGGTTGTTGCACTTTATGAAGTTTTGATCATGGCTTTGTAAAAAGATGGATTTAATGATAGATGCCTAATGTTTTCTAAGTTCTCTATTGTAAGATTTGATTTGGACGAGTAGAGTATTCGATTGCTGGTTGGGGAATATAACTAAAACGGATGCGTTGACTATGGTTATGCCTTTGAGAAAGGGCTCTTCTTTGAAAATAAGCTTGTGAATACAAAGGCTCTATGGCATAATCATCTGAAAGACCTCTAACACAATCATGATACCTATGAAGGAAAGTTCTATATTTAAGTAAAACTTTTCGACTTTGATATAAGAATTTTTGTTTCTTCAATAATTTCTTGTGGTTGAGAGGTTTCTTTGGCTTCTTAATCCTTTTGGAAACGGATTTCTTTACAAACTTTGTAGATTTCCAATCTCGTAACATGAGATTGATCAATATGATAATGAGTGTTTTGGATGATCTTTATCTAAATTAATGTAGTGAAAACACATCAAACAAGTTAAAAACAGTTGTTTTTTAAGTCCTATGCTAAACATCAAGTGTGTAACCAAAATGTTTTTCAAAAATTGTTTTAACAGGTTTTACACATGACAAGCACTTCAAACAGACTCACTCTTAGTTCTCAAGTAGGTCATCATAGCAATCAACAGCCCACATCTTAAAACTGCGTCGACTCACACAGCCGTGTCACCCCCGAAAGGGCGCCCGTGTTTTTGTCTTTTCCAGGTGCGTACTCAGAGTGACGGAAGTGGATACCGAATCCCCTGAGCAAACAATCCTTGGCAGTTATATGGTGAGTATCTTGGGGGTAGATTCTTCCCTCCCCTGCACTGTAATTGAAATGATGTTTGGATACTGACTCGGTTAGTTACTACACTAGGTTCGTAGTAAGGATTTCCGTTCGGTGCGGCAAATGATAAACTCCCTCGAGAGACCTCCCTACCTTTAGAACAAAGGCTTTGGGGATGGTTATCATGCACACTACCGTCAAAAGAGGGTTTCCCCAATTTTGCTTTAAATTTTATAGTGGGGTGGAATAGCCTGGCTTTGGCTTGAACCCACTTGAGTCGTTCCTCTTGGGTGAGTACTTTTCCCACAAGAGCAGGCTCTCTACAAGGTTGTAATAAAACTTAAAGATGCATAAAAAGGAATAAGTGAGTTTGGCATTTTGATCACCCAGTTAAGGGGAGAGCATAGGCCTATCACTTGATGAACAAAGCAAACACTAGATTCAATTTTAAGCACCAAACTGAAATTTTCTAAACTAAGTGAAGATTTTGCTTCACATAAACAGAAAATTCATTTTAAGCTAAAATTGAAAAATGATGTGTCTATCCTAGGATTGGTTCGTTTTTCTTTAAATGGCTACCCTAGGATTGCTTCGTTTTATCCTTTAGATGACTACCCTAGGATTGGTTAATTTTATCCTTAGATTATTAACTGTCCGCGGCTGCGTCGGAATCAGTTAAAACTAAACTACGAGTACAGATTACAGATTACAGTGTTTTAAAAATTTGCGCTGCAAGAAATATTATGGGCGCTGAAATAAACATTACGGGCGCTGAAAGATTTATCACGGGCGCTAAAACAGAGTTTAAGGGCGCTAAAACAGACTTTATGGGCGCTGAAGGATTTTACGGGCGCTAAACAGATTTCACGGGCGCTGAAGGATTAGTCACGGGCGCTGAAATTTTAATCACGGGCGCTGAAAAATACTTCAAGGGCGCTGAAACAGACTTTATGGGCGCTGAAGGATAAGTCACGGGCGCTGAAAGATTAGTCACGGGCGCTAAACTGGAAGTGTTTTTCCGAAAACGTGTCGTCTGCGCTATTCCGCTGTTTTTCCTGTAACCTGTCAAAAAAAACTATAAACAAAACATTAAAAAGGGGGCAAATGCCCCACGGTGGGCGCCAAAAATGTGTTGTGTAATCTATTGTTAATCTAATTAAAACAAAACACTATTAACAGAACTTTAAATTGAAGAAATTTGAAATAAACTTGGCTATAAAATAAAAATTCTTCAAGAACGTTCCGTCTTTCTCTATCTCCAGAGATTGGTTTGAAGCTTTCTGGCTCTCAGATTGTGTGAGCTTCTCCAAATGACTGCTGCAGAACGAGTATGCAAAGGAAAACTATCCTAAATGATGGTGAAGATGGATTATTGATACGGATATGGACAAGGGCTATGATTATGCACAGGGGCTGTAGATGAGATGAATCATGATTCTATTGCTATGATTGCTATGCTACTGCTATGATAATACTCTATGAATGCTAATGCTGCTTGTAATTTGGCTATAGTTTTCTTGCTTCAAATTCTATATGATTTGGATCTCCCGGCAGCTGTATTTATAGATTTTTGCAGGCTTCATCCCGGTTGGCAAGAATCTACGGCTGTGAATTGTCTGGTATGTTTGAATGGTGAGAGATTGAGAAGTTGAGAAGAAAAGGGAGGAGGTTGAGAGGTTGGAGAGAAGAATGGAAGCTTGTCTTCAACCCACGGGAACAAGCCTGCACAAGAACAGAGAAATTTAATTTTCTGTTTTGGCAGTTTGTTTCCCAGGAGTTGAAGATAAATCCCAAATTAAATAAATATTTAAATTTATTTAATTTCCTTTATTGCTTTTTGATATTTGATTTTTGATTTTTTTGAAAACTATAGAAGAATTAATTAAATATTTTGGTAATATTTAATCATGAATGACTTTAGAAGATTTTTGAAATATTTAGAAGAATTTAATTAAATATTTTTGGAAATATTTAATTATGAATAGATTTTTGAATTGATTTAGAGGAATTTTGAAATGATTTAAAAATGAATATTAGATTAGAAGAAATAATCAAATATTTTGGAATATTTAATTATAAATGATATTTAGAAGAATTATAATATTTTAATCTTTATTTGAATAAAATATTCAAACTAAGATTATATGATAATTAATATAAATAAATTGTAACATTTATTTAATTAATTAAGAAATGAATATGAAAAGGTGATTAAATATTTAATCGAAATGAAATCATGAACAATATAAATAAATTATTTAAATTTATTTATACGTAGATAGAATCAAAAGATTTTAATTAAATATTAAAAATATTTAATTAATTACCAGACAATGTGATATGACCATTTTTAAGTGTATACAGTAATGACCTGGGACACCTTGAAACTGTTGGAGAAGCTTCGTTTCCCTCATTAAATGATATCCTTTCAGTTTGTTTTCTCTCTCTAACTTCTCCTAACTTCTCTTCTAACTTCTTCTCCTTAGCTTATTTCTCAAGCATTCTACCATCTTGCTTGCTTTCACAACTCCCTTGTTTGTTTTATAGTACCCTCAAACTCTCAATCTTTTATAGCACTCTTGTATTCTCACATCACCCTCTACAACACTTGGCTCTCTAGTGTGTACCTTGATAGGTGGTATAGTGCTTCCTAACCGTGAAGGTCATGGTTTTCTTATGGGTTGGGGGCAGATGCTAGTAGGTATGCTAGAGTGATAGGAGTTATATGTATGGGGTCCCTGTCTCCTTGGCATGCTATATTTTCACGTAAATGACATAGCCTATCGAGAGGTTCAGTCCATGAGTTGTGGTACCACGCTCTTGATGGCATGGGCGCGGGAACACATTGCCATCTTTCACCCACCAGTTATAGTTGATGTTTAGCACAGAGCTCCTTATGCCTTTCGTTATGCGGAGGAAAACACTCAGCACCACATGGGAGATACTGGGTATTTCAAGCATGCCATAGATACTATGGTTCAGTTTACATGGAGACTGTACCTGGGATGTGCAGAGCGGTTAGATGAGGATGAGCACTTGCCTTTTTTCTGCTAGACATAGTACTTGATTGGGTGGACTGTTTCACATGTCTACATCATAGAGCGCCATTTTCTAGATCATGTATTATGACAGTTTGGAGAGACATATGATGTGCTGAGAGGACGGGCCGAGTTTGCGAGGTCTTCGCGAGAGATCCCTCTGTGGGGTCTAGAGATTCTAGTAGCCATTGTAGAGGTAGATATCAATGGATTGCAGGAAGTTACGTGGGGATGGAGAGATTCTCTAGCAGACCCAGTTACCATAGAGGCTTATGATCAGTGGTGGGTCATGCATAGGCCGATTCCCCTAACAGATCCAGATCAACTAGGGCTGATAGAGCGGCGAGGGATAGGACCGCGGGGTAGGTGTGACAAAGGTAGAGGTCAGAGAGGTGGAGGCGGTTGTGGTGATGATGGAGATGATGGTCGAGGTGGTTGGCACAATGGTAGAAGAGGGAGACATGGAAGGATGGGACAAGGGCCACCATTGTCACCCATCCATGAGGAGGGATGGGGAGGGGAGGATGTTCCCATGCCGAATATTGGCAGAGGTGGGGAGGAGGTGGATGTTGATATTGGCAGAGAGGAGGAGCAGCCTAGAGAGGAAGCTATTCCAGATGTTCCTGCAGAGGAGGAGGAAGACAAAGAGGAGGCAAAGATTGATGCCCTGGGCTTGCTAGGTGCCTATCAGGATGATGATCATGAGCGGGAGATTCGGGACATGATTCTAGAGGAGTTAGAGGATGAGGAGGATGGTGTTTCGAGGGTTAGACAGGTTGATACAAAGGTAGTTGATTTCGACATTGCTACACTTTGAGCCCAGATTGCATCATTGGAGGAGTAGATGAGGGTTATGATGTCTGAGAAGGATTTAGTACAAATGGAGAGGGACATAGCCGTCATGGATAGAGATCAGGCCATAGCTTAGAGGTAGGAGACCGAGTAGACATTTGCAGAGATCAGAGCTCTATGTACTGGGCCAGTAGCTGCATTTTCTAGAGAGTTAGTCAGAGCTAGAGAGAGGGAGGCTTACTATCGAGATTTATATGAGATAGAGGTTTCTCCAGAGAGACAGACACCTAGTTTCTCAGAGGCACGTAGCAACAGGTCATAGACTAGGACCCACACCAGGACAGTTAGCACAGAGGGTGTGGAGGAGCCACACAGATCAGGTCCATATGACAGGCCCCACTCAGCTCACAAGTCATCTAGTTCCTGACATCAGTCATCCACATACTCTAGTCATGATAGCAGTGGTAGTTCAGGATAGGGAAATCTATTGATATGTACTGAGACATTGTTATTATGATCCTATAGCCTGCAGGCTTCCATATTGATTGATACATTATGACATTGTGATGTGACACTGTTGAGTGATATATATATATATATATATATATATATATGATTTTGGCGGCGATTACCATGATATGCATTTCTATTTATTGATTATGCAATCGTTTATTTGTACATGTTATGTTTATGTGATATGACTTGTGATGGATGATCGTATCTACTTTATGATGTGTTTATGCAGCCTATGATGTGATCTTGATTCTATGTGATCATGTATATATTAATATGTTTAATGTCAATAGATGTTATGTATGCAATGTATAATTATGAGATGCAATGTGATGTTATATGTGCAATGATTTCTACATGTGATGCTAGACAAATGTAATGTGGTGCATGTATTTATAATTTGTTATGTACATGGAATACTTATGATATGTATTTTAGATGTTGAATGTCTATGATGCCATGATGTCCTAGATATGATAAATTTCTATATGTTTGTATTCTTCTAACATGTATGTGTATGTAGGATGATTTATATTGTTGTGTGTCACAGGACTCCATCATAATGCAAGAAAGAAGAATTGTTACTGTAGAAAGAAAGATTGAGAAATATTGCTAGAAATGCGATAGATGTTAGTATTAGCAATCTTTGGTGTTTCATTGTATCACAAAAGGTGTTGCACTTTATCATCATTGGGCAAGACTAATACAAATGGAGAAAAACACCATGATATGACATAGATCAAGGTGTGCAAGGTCATCCACTTGCTAACAACAAACAGTCACAGACAAGGATTGTCGTTAACTCATACTAAGGGCACAAGCTGCCCCAGTCTTTTTGTCAGGACAAACCATAGATAGCAAAAAGAGTAAAAGACGGGTCATGAGACATCATCGCTCCTCTAAATCCTTCATGGGACATCCTTCAAGAAACTAGTAACATGACTCAAAATCCAATATAAAAGAAAGTTGACAGACATCAGTCAAAGAAAATAGAATTCTGATACATCGTTGCTTCTCTAGATCCTTCATGGGACATCCTTGAAAAAGCTAGTAACACAATTCCCATCATAAAGTCAAATAAAAATGATAAAATAAATAAGCCATAAAGTCAGAAAGCCAATAAAATATTTGCCAAAACTTGATCTGTTTGTTTGATTCATTTTGATTGATAGAAGGATTGATTGATAAATCTTGATTTCAGGAGATACACATAATGGATAAGACTTTGAGTCTAGTTTTGATGTTATGACTATCTATATAAGGCATGACAAAGCCTAGTTTCAGAAAGACATGTATCATATAAGACGTTGAGTCAAATGTCGTTGATGTGATAACCTACATAAGGCTATGTTTGATTGTTTGATAATGTCGATTATTCAGGAAGGACCCATCCTGTAGTAGACATTAGTTTGTTTTTCCAGTATCAGTATTTAGGAAGGACTCATCCTGAATAAGACACAAGTTGATTGTTTTGATGATGTCTGTGTTTCCAGGAAGGACACATCCTGTAGTAGACATTAATTGATCTATTTTGATTGTTTCGTTTGGCAATTTGTTTGATATGACTTAGAGACATTGCTGAATTTTTCACCAGATTAATGCATGACCTGATATGACTTAGAGACATTGTTGACTTGTTCACCAGATTAATGCATGACCCTATATGATGTGTGGACAATTGACTGTGTGTGACGAAAAACCTTAAAGGACTAACCTAGTGAGACCTTGGGGGCTCATCAATTGATGACCTTGCCTACGTTATACACGCAAAGACCTCATAGTTTGACTTGACTTTGAATGACAAAACTGACTACAAATAGAAGACGTGTGTGATAGTGAATGTGACAAACCCTAATGGACTAACCTAGTGCGGCCTCGGGGGCTCATCGCTTGATGGCCTTGCCTATGTTATACACGCAAAGACCTCATAGTTTGACACAACCAATGACCTTGTCATATAGAAATATGGATTGAATCATGATTTTATAGAGACAAACCTAAATGGACTAACCTAATGCCTTGGGGGCACATCGGCAGATGGCCTTGCCTATGTCTAGTCATAGAGGCAATGTAGTTCAACAAACGAAAAAGACTGACAAGTGTGACTGACTCTGACTCTATTTTTTTTGGATTTTTGACATGTTTTGAGGTTTTTGTGTTTTCTCAAGTCATTGTGTGATGTTTTTGGATTTTTCTATGGTTTTACGTCTTCAACACAACCAATGTAAGAACCAATATGATGCACGTCAAGTGTTTTCCCCCAGTTGAGTATAAGACCAATTGATTAGGAATAGGAAAAATGGGGGGTATGAAATGCACTCGATGTCAATCATTCCAGGTTATGGGAAAGACTACCACTTATTATGAATGGTATGTACAAGTGATGGATACAAAAGATAAGGGATATGTACAGGGATAGGTAGTATGTATTGGGAACAAGTAGTATATACAAGGATAGGGTATATGTACAGGGATAAGGACTATGTACAGGGATAAGGACTATGTACAGGGATAGGTAGTATGTACATGGATATGCTAGATGAGAATAATAGAAGACAAAGGAAAAGAGTCAACTACACATGGCGCCCGTTTGCCAGGTTTTCACCATGGTACCTATCCAAAGTGCCACCGAAGTGGTTTTCACTATTG
>VDFB02017922.1:0-22186 GCA_007258455.2 Sequoia sempervirens
ACTACTTTATATTGTGAGTTAATCCTCATCGTGGTTTTTCCCTCCTTGGGTTTTCCATGTAAAATCTAGTGTTTAGTGTGTTAATTTACTTTATCCTTTATGTATCTCATGTGCATGCTTAATAAAATAATAGTGTGGTTGTGGAATTGATGAGTGTTGAAATTCTAAGTTTTGGATTTTGTGACAACTGATTCACCCCCCCTCTTAGTTGTCCTGCACCTGTTAACACAACCTACCATCATCCTTCGTCCACTGGGGCACAATGGGGCATTAGGTGAATTTTTCAAAAAAAATTGAGCATCATCAGGTCTTTGAAACAATGTAGTGGGCGCATTGCTTCAAAGAGGGGAAACATGTAGACACCTAAAATGTCTTGAATATATTACACATCTCAATTTCACATACACCATTTTCCTCATCATCACCTAATTCCTCCATTTAATTAAATAATTTCCAATTATTTAGTTAAATTCACTTCATTCCTCTATTAATTGAATAATTAAGGTTATTTGATTAATTCATTATTTTCATACTAATTCCCCACTTGATTAAATAATTCCCAATTATTTAATTAAAATCTTAATTCCTCTCATCCTCACAATTAAATAATTTTCATAATTATTTAATTGACCAATTTTCCTTCAATCCTCCAACTTGCACAAAGAATATTTTTTTCAAAAAGAAAATATTCTCAATTCAAATTCAAATTCTTCCCTCCAATTCAAAATATCTTCAATCTCTTTTCCATGAAATGAGGGATATTTTGGGCTCTCATGAATTATCAATCATTGATCCTCCTTGATCCTCCCTCATCTCCTTGATATTCTCTCATCCACTAATTTTTATTTTTAATCCTGACCATTGATCAAAATTCCTAAAATCTATAAAACAAGCCTTCTCAAACATGAAATTCATTCACAATTTTCATAGCATCCTTATTCTCTAGAATTTTTGAGTCATTTCTTAAGCATTTTAGCACATATTTTGTGAATCACACCTATCATCAAGCTTTTGCAATGTGGATTATGTCCAATTTGAAAATTCCACATACACTTGGAACATAATCCCCTAATGGGATTGAAGCTTTGCATGTCTTTATTGATTCAGTTGTTTTGAATTATGTTTTCATTGCTTTTAATTAAATCTTTTATGACATTGTTTACTAATTTAATTGAGTGTGACATTGTTTGATCATAATCTTTTAGGATCTTAATGTTTTTAGGATCTAATTGCTTCAATTATGCTTTTATTTGATCATTCATGATAACCATATGACACCTTGATTATAATTTTATTTGTATTGTAGTTGGAATTACAATGAATGAATAAACTAAAAACCTTAGGAATACACATGTTTTCAATATTAGACTCAATGTATTACATTATTTCCTAATTTTCCCTTTTTGATATTAAAATATAAATGTTTTAAAAATTTAATTATATTTGTACTAAATATATAATTTTATAAAGAGGCTCAAATTTCTTATCATTTTTTCCTATAGGATGGTGCTCATACACCCCAAATTCTCTATAATATACTCCAAAATTCTTGAAATAAATGTACACCTTAGATGTTTGAAAATTTGAAGTCCTTGAGTGAATTCCTTTACATAATTACCTAAATAATAGCCTATAATTATCAAATAAAACTATTAAAATAATTACTACAACTCTACTAAATGTGACTATGTAAATTATAAACTCTTCTTGGTGAGTAAGCTACCACATGGAAAATAGTAATGCTAATATTTTTTAGATATAAATATATTTTAAATCTGATTTAATGATTAAGATCTCAAAGTAGACACATTTTAAGAAATTATAAATTTAAGCCTCGCATTCATAATATACAATATCTAGGAGAATATGTTGGTATAATTGTTTGGGAGAAGGATGGTGATGAGGGCTTGCTACAAGCATGTAGAGTCTTGGAGTGTTGCATAGGTTTGTATGGCCTTGTTGTGACCTCCCACCTCCATCTTTCTTTATGATTTGTGGCTCCTTGGATTTTTCTCCTTCTTGAGGGTTGTGTATTTGATATATCCTTTGAATATTAGTTAGTTTGACATTTTTTTTGGTGTGATAGACTGTGGATTAAAGTTTTTTATTTTGTGCTTCTTTATTTCTTCTTGATCTTCTTATTTCTTCCTCATATTTAGTTGATCTTCTCTTTGTGGGAGGTGAATGGTATCTGGAAGGGGTTTGGGGGACCCCCAAAACCTTTCCTTCAAAGATACTTTAAATTCAAAGGAGTCTTTTGGTGCTAGGAATGATAGGGTTGTGCAATATCTCTTGAATGCAACTAATGAGGCTAGGTCTAAGAATCAAATATAGAGTTGTTCATGCCCCAATGGATGTTTAGAGAAGAGTAAGGATTGAATGATAATAGTCATCAATCCAAGGGTAATTGTAGATGATGTTCACTACCTATCTGAGTATGCTTTAATTTGCAAGTTCATGGGCATCTAAATCTCTCTCTATTTTTTGGAGTATTGGACTCCCAAGAACTAGAATCCTAAAGGAGAAATGGAGATTATAATGGCTGAAAATAGCTATTTTACAGTAGTTTTTACCAAAATGGTGGATCATAATATGATCTTTGAGGGAGGTCCATATTTTCAAAATCATGCAAGTTTGTTTATTAAGCCATGACATGTTGGGTTTTATCTAATGGATGAATTTGTGACAAATATTCCTATTTGGATTTGTTTACCTAGTCTTCCAATGTATTTTTGGAGAAAGGATATCTTCCAATAAATTGTTGTAATCATTAGAAAACCTTTAAGTCCATATGGACAAACTTTAAATATAAAAGTAGCTACTTATGCTCACATCTATGTTGAAAAAAAATTAAATAAACCTCTTCCACACATTGTTGAAATTGGGCATGGAAATATGAGTTGGATCCAACATGTTGATTACAAAGCTCTTCCCTTAAATTGTAAAACTTGTCATGAATGTAGACATCTTCAAAGAAATTTCCAAGAACTAGGGACTAGACTCTCTCAATCCTCCATAGATTCTCAAGTTGTTAATCCAAAGTCAAAGGGAAAGGCTATATCTTCTTTAGATTGACCAAATACTGATGGTTTTATTCTAGTGAGGCCTCAAGTGAAGGAGAGAGGTGGAATCCATACTAAAAAAAGTCAAAGTGAGTTCTCCAACAACAAGTTTGACATTTTGGAGAGCTTTGAGGAGATAAAGTCAATGGATTTTGATGGGATTCCTTCCAATCAAGGTATTAATTTTAAAGAAGCAAGCTCGATTTCCACTCCTTTAAATACTTCTTTAGATTTAAGGGCTTTGGGATCTCCAAATCAAAATTCTTTAGTTGTCAAGGACTTATAGTGATCTAGGTTCCCATAGGAGAATGTGGGTATTAGAAAAGGTTGAGGATACAAGGATGATATACTTTCAATTTGAAATAGATGTTGGGAAAAACCTTGTGGATTTGGGGCCTACCTATGGGGTAAAAGAAAACAGTAAAAGGAAAGCTCTAATTCTACTATGATTGTATTATAAGGAAGAAGGGAATAAAAAGATGAATAAGGCTATAAGGAAAAATGATCAAGAAAAAGTAAAATTGGTAGGAGAGTCACATGTTTAATCTAGTGCTATTAGGACAAACTAGATACTCATTTTAGCACTACCAAAATATGATTGTTATTTCTTGGAATGCTAGAAGTTTAGGTAGAACTCATTGTCAAAAGGCTACCAAGAATTTGATCTGTGAGCATGCTCTCGATATTATTTTCATTCAAGAAACAAAAATCTTAGTTTATGAAATGACTACTATCTCTTCTAAGATTTGGAATAAAAGACAATGTGAATTCATTGGGGAATAGGGTATGGCTAGTGGTATTTATTTTTAATGGGATTTGTGCAAAATCACACCAAGATGGTGGATTGCTATTAGAAGTTCCCTATTTTTTGTGGCAACTAGCTTTACTCCTAGGAAATAAATTTTATTCTCTAATGTGTATTCTCCCTCATGTTTTCTATGTAAATCCATGTTCTAGTCTCAAATTAGAAATATGTGTTCTTTAGCTCCTTTACCTTGGATTATTACTGGAAATTTCAATGCCATTAGTAGCTTAGAGGGAAAAAGAGGAGGTACAGGAAAGATTGGCCCTTCTTCCTTTATGTTTGGGGATACTATTTCCTTCCTAAAACTATTTGATGTAAAGCCAAGAAATGGCCTATTTATATAGAGAAATAAATGGAAAGGGATTAGAGTTATCTCTAAAAGATTAGACAAGTTCCTTGTCTTAGACTTATTTATTGGAAACTGTTGGACTCCTCACTCTAAAATTATGGGTTGGATGGGATCTAACAATTTTCCCATAAAATTCTCCTCTACCTTGTTTGATCTCCCTAAAAGGGATCCATTTATTTTTTAGGTTATCTAGATTAGGGAAACTAACTTGGGCAACCTGGTTGAAATATGGTGGTTGGAAAGGAAGCCTAAATTTGGTATAGATATGTATTCCTTCTTTAATATGTTAGAATATGTTAACTATTGGTGTAATTAACTATTTAATTACATCTTCATAAGTTTACTTAGGCAATCTTTAATTCCTAAGTTATAGGATCTTATCTTTATCTTATCGAGCTATTTTTTGCTCAAGATAAGATTTGGTTGTTGCATGCTTTGCCTTTTATAAGCAAGCCTCATCTTGTACATTTGTATCAATTAATCGTGAATCAATCTAGCATATTGATAGCAAGCATTCTTGCCATTATCTCTCTCTTGTGGAAGTATTTTAGTCTAGCAATAGATTTCTGGAAATCTAACAAAATCTAATCTCAAAAGATGAAATAATTTTTTCCTTGGAAATATCTTCAAAGTCAAAAATCAAGTTCAAACATATAGTTGGATAGAGTCTCTTCTATTATCATGGATCAAGGTATTTTGATGGATCTTATGCTGGAAGAGAATAAGCTTTCAAAAGAACTATTTGAATGGGAACTTCAGGAAGATATTTTTTTAGAAAAGAAATATCGGATTGACTAGCTTTAGAAGGGAGATAAAAAATATATATATATATTCATAACTATGTCAAAGACTGTAGAACATGTAATGTGCTATCTTCTCTTCTTTATGCTCATAGTACTTAGTTGGATTATTTCCAAGATATTTATATAGAATTTATTTAATATTTTTCTCATTATTTAAGGAGCAAGGAGATATAAATATAGAAGATGAGATTCAAGTGCTTAGTTACATCCCTTCTATTATTTCATATTCTATGAATAAAGTCATTCTCAAGCCTATCACTTTAGAGGAGCTGAAGGCTATAGTTTTTCAAATGAAGAAAGGAAAATCTCATGGGCCTGATGGATTCTTATAGCATAGTAAATTGTTACCCTTGACAATTTCACACTATGTTTTTCTCCCTTTAATTTATTAGACCTGATTAAGCACCTAATTTCACAAATTATGCATTTTATGGCCTATTTTTAATAATTTTTGAGAAATTGCAAGCATTAAACAAATGCATTCATTTAATGTTTTTCCTCTGACACCTAAAATCCTGGAAAATAGGGCCAAGACAAGGACACCCTTGGGCGTCTAAGTTCCCCTATTTTGTTGGGATCCAAATTTGAATATGTTGGTGTTGGCATTTTAACATTCAAAATTCAAATTGAAAATGTCAACTATTGGGATATAATTTGTGAGAAATTGAATAAATGCCTATAAATACCTGGTTATTGCATCATTTGAAAGCCACTAAGTGAGCTTCCCATTGATTTATTTGGCTTGTCACTAAGTGAGCTTGCTTTTCCATTGCTTATAATGATGAAGAAGAGATGTATGGTGTAAGTTTCGCATGGATACCTTTAATGTCTAAACCAATTTATTCATTTGAATTTTATTTATTCTAAACTCAATAAATCCTCTTGGATTTTTGTAGGGTTTGTTGGAATTATCAGAGAATATTCAAGTGATGGAAGATTCTCCTTGTTGGGAAAATAGGAGAATAATGTTGGAATAATATAAAAATCTCTAACCCAATAGTATATTGGTTGAGATACAAATCTTAGACCACACACTATGATAATTTATTATCTACAAATTTAAAATTATGTTTCCTTAATATGGAAAAACCATAAAGATATTCATCTTCTTTGTCATGCTTAAGTTAGACATTTTAAATGCTTTATAAAACTAACTTAGATGAACATAAAACATCAAATGCATGAATATTATTTCATCATAAGAAATTAGCAACAAGAATGGCACAAAAAAACTACAACACAAGAAGATCATCTTGCAATACAAGATTTATGTGTTGAAACCATTACAGGAAAAAGCTCCACTAGGAAGAGAGCCCAAGAATGTATTATCTTTAAATGTAAGAGATTACAATAAATTCACTTTCATCACTTAGGACTATATCTTCAATATGACAGTACTTCATTACTTGCAAACAATGATACAATAATACTATCAAAATTTACCAACTTATAGGAAATATGGTGTGGGAATACCATTGGGGTATCTCAAAACAAGAGGAAAATGAAAAATACAAAACCATACACCCCCCTTTAGTGGTCCATATATATAAACACAGTGAAAAATAATACATAATCATATGGCCTTCGCATGGGCACCCAACCTAGAGCTAATAAAAAATGGTCAACTCTGAATGCCCCATTGCTCTTGATGGCTCTAATGGATGACATGCATTGACATACACTACCTATTGCCCCATTATGGATAGCATAAAAATAGCATGCACCAACATGAAAGTCTATTGAACACACCAAAGTGCTGAGAGGGGGGTACTAGTGAATCAACATATACTAAAACTTAAACATTTCTATTTGCAAATTAAAAATCAAATCACATCAACTAAAAGAAGAGAAGAAATAAAAACATGCACCACACAAGGACACCAATATTTTTATGTGGAAAACCCAATGAGGGAAAAACCATGGTGACAGTTAACTCATAATATATGAGGCTTACTAGTTACAAAAATTATGATGTTGTTTAAGGCTCACTACCTAAAGACTTGCAGGCTGAGGTGCACAACCTTAGGAAAAGATACAAGGACCTGTTGAGGCTCACTATCTTAGAGTAGGATACATGAAAATTATATTGAAAAACATGAACATGAGCTATTATAAAAAGCATCCAACATGTTGATGTTGCAGTCCCTTTTTTGCATAATTACTCCATCATATTGACTTCGCATACTTCATATTCAATATATTTCACAATCTTAATTCTTTGTACTCAGTTACTTTCAAAAATAATTTTTTTCTTCTATAAATACCCTCTACAACAACTCAAACCCCCAATTAAGATGACTCTAAGATGGCGTTTAGATGAAACGTATGATACTATATAGGTCGGCTCCAATCATATACATTAGGAAGAGAAAATGAGTTATAGATTAATACACAACATAATAGGACTAAAAGTAATCACAACACATCCTCCAAAGAAAAAAAAATTAATTAGGACCAACCACAAAAGAAGGTTCAACAAGATTATCAACCCAAACAATGACAACACCACCAAAACTGCCAATTGTTCAACATTACACCATCGGGGAGAAACCAAAAACATCATGCAAACCAAGATGTGAGAATTTTAGATTATGCACAATACCTCTTCAACCATATTTTGAAGAATTTGATCATTAAGTGTTGGTGTAAGAAGAGAAACATATGTTATGTGGAACAATTAAGCATTTAGAACTAACTGTACTATACTGTCCTTTGAAAACTACACTTGCAGATCACCAAAACATATGATGCAGTAATATAGTATGCATTGAAGATCATTGAACATGTCCACGAAACTACAAGGATAGAACTTCACTTTTGAAGGAATGCAAAGAATTCCAACATGCCTTCATGAACACTTTACTCTGCCATACCACAGACTAGAACTTTGTCACTTATAACTTTCTTTTTCTAAGGTGTAATGACTTGAATTCTTGGTTATAACACCTTCACATCTCAACCATCTTATCTTCTAAACCGTAAGACAAAATATTTCTCTACGAAAGGATGGAGACCAAAATACCATGACTCTGTATTAGAGTATACACTGTGAATGCATTAGAAAAAATTTTGAACCTTATCTCAATGCACAGTACACCAAATAGGAATGATATCAATGTAGGAATGTAGGAAACATATTGGAACAAGTTTACTTACCTCCGCATCACACATAGACATCAAACTGATGACCATTCTACCTCATACTACACTCATGTCTTGCACAAGGTGATATCTCTATACATCAACTAGCTCCAGAGTATTATACAATATTTAACACATATAATAGACATCAAGGGAAACACATATTTCCAACAATCTCCCCCTTTTCCATTGATGGCAACACACATATTTCTATAAGATTTCTCTCCCCCTTTGACGTCAAGGGAAAAGGACATAATATCTTCTACTTATATTAGTCCAAAAATTGTATGAACTCCCCCTTACTGTATGATTTCTACTAAAACTCTCCCCCTGAGATGGATATGCCCCAAAACAAATGCTATGTAAAAAGTATTTTAAAAAAAATCTAAAAAAGATATTGTAATCCTCCGCAAAACTATACAAAGAAAAAATTGTCTTATCTACACCTTTGCAACTTCTTTAGAAGGTAGAATATTCTTGTAAATTACCTTTAGTTGCACCAGAGTTGCAACCCAATTTTCTTTTTTTGATATGATTTTGACATTCAAAACACATGCACAAATTCTCAGCCTCATCCACATTGCTTGGAGCCTTCATTTTTTGTTCAACCTTTTCTGCTTCAACTAACAACCCAGATAATGAAGAAAGTCTCAAGTTGACTACTTCCCTTAATTGACCAAACTATTTCTTGATTTTTTCTCTTTGATCCTAAAGAAGTGACAATCACAAAAGAAGATTTTTCATTTAAGCTCTATTTGGCCATCCTTATCCTTTGATGATCATATATCTTGGTCATTTGAGTGATTTGTGACTCAATCCAGAGTCAATCTTATCTTTGATGCTTTTAGTGGAATTAGGCCATTCCAAATAAAATTGATAAAGAGCAATAACTTCATCAACACATTCCTTAAAAATCTTCATAGTCTCTTGCAATTTGTTGTGTGCATTGGCACACCGATCAAATGCATCATCCATTCTTTTGTCTTTTATCTTTCTCGAGGCCTCTTTCTTTTCCTTTTGTTCAATGTACAAAGAACGATCCTTAAAATAATCCATCAAAAGCTTCACTTTTTTTTCTAGAGGAAAGGAAGAATCTATGTTTACCTAAGGTAAACCCTCCTAAATTTTCTTGACAACATCATCAATTAGTCCACTCTTCTTCACGTGTTCTTGTAGAATTTCCTTCGTTGTGAAAGTCTTGGTGTAATTAATTATTTAATTACACACATAAGTTTATTTATGCATTTAATTATATTCCTAGGTATCATTTACAAGGTGATAGGTTCACATGTTTGCTTAGGATATAAGATTTCTTCTAGAAGGATGAGTTGTCTTTTTTAGAAGTCTTATCTTATCTATCATTACTTCCTAGGTAGTTAGTTAGTTGTCACATGTCATAAGATTATGACACATGTCAACATCATATTACATACTACTTCTCAACCTTGCCTATATAAGCAAGGATTCATATGTACTTTGCCATATTCAATTTGGAATTCTTGCATTTTAATGATAGCATGATATTTTTTCCATTTCTCTCTTGTGGAAGTTATTTTTTCTTGTAGGTGATTATAGGGTGTTTGAGAAGTTCACCATAAACTCCTACATAGTATCAAAGCTTCAGTGCTCCAGAATTCTTCCCACATCTAAGGGACCAATCATGGCATGAAAGTCTTGGTGGGTGTGAGTTGAGGTATTGAGAGCCTCACCATTGAATCCAAGGTGTCAGCAACCGTTTTTATTGGAGTCATTTTCATTTTTTATTCAAAAATCCAACTTCCACTCATTTGTGAGAAAAATGATTTCTGGGTTTTGTAGCTAGGGTTGAAATCTCAACTACCTAATCTTTTAGATTTTGCATATCTTGCATAGATCAGAAGAAAACTATTGTCCAAAAAGCATCATGCATCATTTTTCTCCTCGCTGAAGGTTAAAAAAAATCATTTTTTCATCTTCTGCTTGCTGGATCAGAAACCAATTTCTACGTTTTGTTCTTAGCTTCAAAATATTTTTGAGTTTCTATTTTTTATCTACAAATCATGAACAAATTTTTCAGAAATCAAATCAGAAGTAAATTTTTTTGCTAGAAAACCCATTTCCTATGGGCTAAATTCAACTTTTTTTGAAAAATTCATAACTTTTGGCCACAGTGTCCATTTTTGGCAAATGAGAAATTGATGGAAAGCTAGTTTCGAGCACTTCATAGTGGTGTAGGCCATTTTTAAAAATTTATCATCTACAAAAATTTGAGGTTATTTTTCATCATGGAGGCAGATGTGAACATTCATCAGTGCATGCACTATTTCCTTTTTTGTGTGCATTGGGTTTGCATTTTCTCTGCACTTCATTTAAGTTTCAGATCATTTATCAATCAATTGTTGCTTCATAGATTCCAAAGTTGTGCCAGTTTGCAAGTTTTCCAATGTTCCTTGGCATCGAGTCTACTATTTATTTTCATGATTTTGACTTGAGTCCTTGAGTGACTCTAATATGGTTTCTAGCATACAAAAGTATATTTCCTTGCTTGTCGAATTGAGGATTCCAATGTTACTCCACAATGTACTTCTAGTGCTTCTCTTGCAACAGGTTATCTCATTATGGGGGGGCTGAATGGTCTCTCTTTTCATCCTTTGTGTGGATGGAGATTGATTGTATTTGTAATGGATATCATTGTTGCATTATCTTTCTTTTGGAGAGGAGTTTTGTCCCACTGGATTTTCTCCTTTTCTCTGTTTGTGAGAGATTTATTTGTATTGCATTTGTACATGGGTACCTAACATGGCCTCGTAGTTGGGACCCATCATTGCATCTTGCATCATTTTCATACTAATTTCCTTCCTAATTTGCAATTATCAGGGGGTGTTAGTGTAATTAATTATTTAATTACACTCACATAAGTTTACTTAGGCATTTAATTATATTCCCAGGTATCATTTACTAGGTGATGGATTCACATGTTTTCTTAGGATATAAGGTTCCTTCTAGAAGTATGAGTTGTATTTTTTGGAAGTCTTATATTATCTAACATCATTTCCTAGGTACTAGTTAGTTAGTTGTCACATTTCATAAGATTATGACACATGTCAACATCATATTACATACTACATCTCAAATTTGCCTATTTAAGCAAGGCTTCATATGTACTTTTCCATATTCAATTTTGCATTATTGTATTATAAAGATAGAATGATATTTCTGCTATTTTTCTCTTGTGGAAATTAAATTTTGTCTTGCAGGTGACTCTAGGGTGTTGAGGAGTTCACCATAAACTCCTACAAAAAGCATGTAGAATATCATCAAGATGTAAATTATGGATGGGAGAAATGTTTGACAAATCAACATGTCCCTCGAGTAGGAATTTTTAGAAGTTTTAGAAGTTGAGGCATCACCATAGGTTGAAACTACATCTACAAAGTCAAAATAACTTTAAAAGAATCTGATGATGAAGAACCCTAACCTCTATCCATGGAAGAATTTTTCATCTCAATTGTCTCCACTACAACATCCTAAACTTTCTTAGGATTATCTTCGTTTTTCTGCTCAACATTCCCCTCCCCCTTTTCCTCTTCTTTCTTTTCTTCTTTTTCCATATATATGTTAGAGACTTATTGTATTTTATGCACACTAGAGATACCTTCTCATTCTTGTAATTCAGAGGGTCCTTGTACTTCTTGCTGACCATATATGTTTTTCTCATTTGTATCTTCTAGAGGAGGCATATTTTCAGTTTCATGTTCATCTAGAGGCACTTGTGCATTTATTTCAACATCAGTATCATGCATCTATGAATCAACATCAACTTCACTTTGCAATTCATTAACTATTTTGTGTGTAGCTTCTTTAGTTTCACACCTTCATCCATGCTTATCTGTAGATCTATTCTTCTTTTAGTCTAGAGCTCCTTGTCTTGTCTTCAGTCAATCATCTCTTTTTCTTCCTAGGAAACAAGAATCCTAGCTTTGTCAATTGCTTGCAATTTTATCTCTTCATTAGCCTTGATGGCATCTTCTCTTTTTTTTTCTTAAAGCCACAACAAGGCTATCTGGAGCTTTGTCTACAATGTCACTGAAGAGAATTTTTTGTTTCAGCTTGTATTTAATGACAACATTTTCAATTATCTTCTTGTCCTCTAGAGGGATATCCAAATGCATCTCCATTGTATCATTCAATACACCATATTTGGAAATCCCATTAAATATTGTACCATAATCTAGAGGGTCATGTTTGACCGAAGGAGTTTTCTCAGTATTCTCTCTAGTAATCGTCTTTCCTTTCTTCTTTTGCAAGGGGATTTCTTCTTCTCCCTGACCTGTTCTTTTCTTTCTTCTTCTCAAGGAAAAATATTTCATTTCTTCTTCGTCTTCTTCATCATCATCCACATTCACAGGATTGATATTTTCCCTTTTTTCCTGCTACTTATGTTTAAGCTTCTTCGTTTTAGCAATCTTATTTTGCATAGGTGCTACAATAACAACCCTTCTTCTGTTAAGAGGTATTTGAGCTAGTCCAAAATCTATAGTAGATATAGGGGCATATCTACTTGTCCTTTTAGGATCTTGTGATCCTTCCACATGATCCTTAGGAGTACCAAAAACCTTTTTGAACTCAGACATCATTTTCTTGAAATTTGACATCTCCACATTTTCTTCTACCTTCTTCTTGATTTTCTTATTGGTTATCTCATCATATGTGCCAAACCTTTCAACAAAGGGATCCCTAGGTTTGTTGAGAAAAATTTCAGCATATGCAATCTAGTCAGATCCAAAGACCTCATAGGGTCAACTTTGTTATCCATGAAGTTCTTGGTTCAACTGCCTCCATATAAAAATTGTGTTTATCCACCATGAAAGTTATTTCATTCATATATCTCTCAACAACTTGTGAGGGTATCCTATCCCTCTTTTTCATTTCATTTTAAAATGTTTTGAAGAAACCCCAGAACATTGTGTCACATTGTTTGGTATCCAAAAAGCTACGCATGTGATCCTAATCTTTTGTGCAACAAAAATATTCCTTCTCCAAACCACATTCTTCAAACCAAGAATTTCTTTCATGAAATGAAACATAAGGAAAATAATCAAAGTGTAATACCATAAATTGTAGCATAGATCCTTGGTTCTCTACAGGTTCTCCAACAACTACTTCTACAAGAGCTCACAAAGATCATAATCATTTCCTTCCTTCACCATTTGATGAGCAATGTAGATGGCAGTGGTGGTAGAAGATCCCTCCATGTTTGTGTAGTAAGCCTTGTATGCAATACCCATCATTACATACCAGACCCCTAAGTTAGAGATGTCATCCATAGTTAGGGTTATTTTGTCAAATTTAGTGAGCTGGTAAGCTTCATAACTCCTTCATTCTCCTTGGCCTTCAATGCCAACATAAGTCTGGTGGAACATAATCCAATCACAATCCTAATAGCTTCTTTTGTGATTAGGTGGGGTTGATCATGCCAAAATATATCTTCATGAATCTGGCTCAAAGAAATTATGACCCATTCATCTTCGAAGAAAAAGTTGGGGAAACCCTTCCACACATAGAAACCTTTTGCTTCCACATTTGCATACTCCAGCTTGATCTAAAAATAATCAACAAAGAGATGATTGTATCTAAACTCTTCCATCTTTAGATGGTTATACTCATTTAGTTGTGAGTGAATGTAGATGTAAACTTCTTCTTAATGCAACACATTGATAAGAATTTGAGAGAACACTCCATGGATGTTTCTTGAATTTTTTCCTTGGCTTCTCAACAACATCAATGATAATTGGTGTAGCCATGATAACACTTTCTAAATTCTAGGGTTTTTACAAGAAAACTAGAGAAGTACTTGTGAATATTGTCGTTAGGGTTTACACGTAACATGTTGAACACCTTATTCTCTTCCTTAGCTCTTGCATGTACACTTGATATCTTTCAAATGAAATCAATTTTGATCAAATTAGGACTAAATATGCTTCACACCAACCCTAGTCACTCTATATCAAATGCATTTTTTAGTTCTTGACACAAGAAACTTTATACTGGCCGAGATATCACAAGGATCTATGATCATTCAAAAAACTTCCACAAAGAGTGTATTTGCTCTGGAACCTTGAGAAAAAAACTCCACATTGAACCATTAGCCATTATGCTGAAGACTTCGACATCATATGATTTACAAGGGTTTGAATTTTTTTACAATTGCAACTCCCTCTGAGTCAATACTTTCTTTGCAATTATCAAAGGATCCATCTGCACCAAGCTGAGGTACAAATTCATTTTTTGCTTCAATTTCTTCCTTTTTCTTCCATACCTTGTTCATTGTCTTCTTCTTTTGATTAGACTCAATACATTTTTGAGGAGAAGAAGGTCTTACATTCTTTCCTTTACAGAACCTTGCAGTGTGTCTAGGTTTATTACAATTGTAGTAGGTGATATTAGTTTGTGGAGTATAATTACTTCTCAAATTAGATCTACAATCAATATCCCTATGACCAAACTTATTGCATATGTAGTAGTAACCATAGAAGGATTGAGAAGTCATAGAATTACTATTCCTTATCACTTTACTTTTGAATTCATTAGCCTTATGACC
This sequence comes from Sequoia sempervirens, assembly GCA_007258455.2. Lineage (NCBI taxonomy): Eukaryota > Viridiplantae > Streptophyta > Pinopsida > Cupressales > Cupressaceae > Sequoia > Sequoia sempervirens. Next base: position 14,741 of record VDFB02017922.1, read on the forward strand.
AAACTTATTGCAAGCATAGAACTGACCATGGAATGATTAAGAGTTCATAGCATTGTACCTTGGAGACTTAAATGAATTATGACTCATCTTGCTTCTACATTCAACATCCTTGTGTCTGAAATTATTGCAAGAGTAATAATAGACTTGAAAAGATTGATAAAACTTGGTAGGGGCATGGTGTCTAGTTGGTGGAGGACCTTTGAATCCTTTTTGTCTCTGGATAGGAATGCATCTACTTCCTTTCTTGATGTCTTGATTTGTCTTTGCATCTCTATAGGATGTCTCCTTAGGTTCTTCAGTGTACCTAGATTTTTCCTCCCTTATTTCAAACTTTCCTTCTACTTTGAAGTTATCATATAGGTTTGCAGATGCACTGGTCATAGGAATTTTATATTTTTCAAAACCAAGACCATATTTCTCTTTTTATGGATTTTGAGAGTTAATCAAATCATCAATAATTTCAAAACCCCCTCTTAGTTTTAGACCCTTTTCAATCTGCTCTTTTTCTTTTTCAAGTTCTTTTCTTAGAGTGACAATCTCTTCCTCAAGCTTGGAACATTCAACTACTTTATTATTCAGCCTGGTATTCAAGAAATCCTCAATCCTCTTTCCTTCTTCAACTTTGACTTTAAAATTAGAGATCATATCTTCTACCTCCTTGAGTTTAATTTCACATCCTTTATCTCCTCTTATTTGAGATTTCAGTTTGCCAATTTCTCCTTTTGATCTTCCAGCTTGCGCCTTCAATTTGGCAATTATCTCCTCTAATTTTTCAAGCATGACCTCATATTTGATATGTAGTGTTCTTGCTTCATATAGATCTTTAAGAACAAACTAGAGTTATCCTTCAAAATCTACTTCACAATCTTCTAGATTGATGTCCCAACCTTTAGGTTTCATTGACTTTATATCCGGTTCTAGAATAAACATATCATTGATCTTTGCTATAGATCCCATATGTTTAAGTGCAGAATTTACCTCAGTTGTTAGGCTTCTCAAAGGCACTTGGCTCTCATACCAATTGTTGAACACACCAAAGTGTTGACGAGGGGTGAATACACATATACTAGAACTTAAACATTTACATTTACAGATTAAACATTAAATCACATCAACTAAAAGAAGAGAAGAAATGAAAACATGCACCACACAAGGACACCAATATTTTTACATGGAAACCCGAATGAGGGAAAAACCACTGTGAAAGTTAACTCCCAATATATGAAGCTCACTACTTACAAAAATTATAATGTTGTTTAAGGCTCACTGCCTAAATAATTGTAGACTAAGGCACACAAACATAGGAAAAGATACAAGGACCTATTGAGATGCATTATCTCAAAGAAGGATACATGAAAACTATATTGAAAAACATGAACATGAACTGCTATAAAGAAACATCTAACTTATGCTGATGTTGAAATCCCATTTTTGCATAATTACTCCATTATAGGGTGATCCCACAATAGTGGTTTACGATTTTTGGCCAAACTGGAAACTGAAATAATTTTTTCTAACTAAATCTTCACTTTCAAGCACCTATAGCAGCTAAACCGTGAGGAATTTGAAGATGATGAAAACTAGAGTTTCTGAAATTTTGTCTATAGATTCTAAATATATTTTTCAAAAATTTTGGAATCAGTTGCACCTCTTTTCAATCTCCCTCGAAAATTAGTTTTTTTTAGAAAACAACATTTTTAAGGAGTGACGGCTCACCATATAACACATAATTTTTTTTCCATGAAGGATAAAATTCTAATTCTTTCAAATTTATATTTGTAACTCTAATATCTAGTGCTTCCACTTGGTTAGATAGTTTTTATTAAATATTTTTTCCTTAATCAAGTTTGAAGTCAAAACCAATTACAATTGAGACATAGGCGATAGTATAATCATTAACTTTTTTTGTATGTATCAAAATTCTTTTTTTTGTTGGATTAAGGACTTCCATATCTAGTACACTCATATTTTCTTTTCTTTTTTTTTGTAATCTTCTATTTTCCACATGTCTTAGACAAAAGAGCTTCATTTTAGGTGAAAACCTACATTCACAAGGAAATAAAAATAAATATAATAATAAATTAAATTTATTTAAAATTATACTTTTGGGAAGCTTATAATAAGGACTACATACTTACAAAAAATAAATTTTAAATGAATTCATTTGATCCCCAAAAGGTAAATCAAAAGTGGTTTTTTATCAACATTTTGATAGGTGTAAAGGAGACTCCGTTATAGGTATGGTTTAAAACTAGTGGAGTTCTATACAAGGGCGTTTTATCTAAGGTAGTTTGATAAAAACCTCTTCAATTGGAATGATTTAAATGGAAATTTTTAAGGCTTAAATCATTATATTTTCTAAAAATATGTGATTTCAGAAAAAATTAGAATCTCCCAGAAATTGTAAACCATCTTTGTGGGATCACCCCATGCTAACTTCACACACTTCATATTCAATAAACTAAACAATCTCAATTATTTGTACTTAGTTACTTTCATAAATAATTTTTTTCTTGTATAAATACCCTCTACAAAAACTCAAAACCCCAATCAGGTCAGCTCCAAGATGACCTTTAGATGAAATGTATGATACTACATAGTTTTCCTCCAATCATATACATTGTGAAGATAAAATGAGTTGTCTATCAACACACAACATAACATGACCAAAACACATCACAACACATCCACCAAAGCAAAAATAATTAACCAAGATCAACCACAAAAGAAGGAAACAAGACTTGAACCCAAATAATGATAACACCACCAAAACTACCAATTGTTCAACATTAAACCACTGGGGAGAAACTAAAAACATCATGTAGACCAAGATGTGAGCATTGTAGACTATGCAAAATACCTCTTCAGCCATATTCTAAAGAATCTATTCATTAAGTGCTGGTGTAAGAAGAGAAACATATCTTCTTTGAAACAATTAAGCATTTAAAACCAACTATACTACACCATCCTTTGAAAACCATACTTGTAGATCACAAAAACACATGATGCAGTAATATAGTATGCATTGAACATCACTAAACATATCCACAAAAATGCAAGGCCATAACGTCACTTTTGGAGGAAGGATCATTCCAACATGCCTTCATCAACACTTTACTCTACCATAGCATAGACCGAAACTCTGTCACTTATAACTTTCTATGTATAAGGTGTAATGACTTGAATTCCTAGATATAACACCTTCACATCTTGACCATCTTATCTTTTGAACCACAAGAAAAAATATTTCTCTACAGAAGGACGTGGACAAAAATACAATGACTCTATCTTAGAGTATACACTGTGAATGCCTTAGCAAAACTTCTAAACCTTATCTCAATGTGTGGTACATCAAACAAGAATGATATCAATGTAGGCATGCAATTTCAGCATATTGGAACAAGTGTACCCACCTCTACATCACACATAGACATCAAATTGATCACCATTCTACCTCATACTGCATTTTTGTCTTGCACAAGCTAATATTTTTGTACATCAACTATCTCCAAAGTATTATACAGTCTTCTACATGTATCTAATAGACATCAATGGAAAAACATCTTGAGTTGACATAAATGACAACACATATCAAGCCAACAAAGTCCATGTGGCCCCACCACCAAAGTAGATTTCTAGAAAGAATATTCTCCCATTATGTCTTGCCCCTATCTTTGTTGACTATTCCTATCATGTATGACTGTTATAACATGTCATAAATAAATAAATATAAAATAATTGTCTAAAATGCTAGGTGTCCAATTACACCTTCCAAGGGACATGTAGATACATGAAAATTGTTGGCCACACCATTGTTGTTGCACCAAAATATCAACTTGTTAATTCCCAATACAATCGCCAAAGTTAATGGATCCATGAGAGGCGGTTAAGCCATGTCATGAATCCCGAGGGGAGTGTTGACCATCTGCCAACAATCTCTCCCTCAGTGTTATCAGATGGGATTCAAACCTAAAACCTTTGGATTTGATACCAATTGTTGGCCCCATGATTATTGTTGCACCAAAATATCGACCTGTTAATGTCGGATACAATCGCTAGAGTTAACAGATCCATGGGAGGTGGTTAAGCCATGTCAGGAATCTCGAGAGGAGCATTGACCATCTACCAATAGAAAATGACTTAGGATTGTAAGGTAAATTTCACCTTATCCTAACTTCTCCCACATGATAAATTATACATTGCAATTATAATAATAAGGAAACATAAATAATAATAAAGTATAGTAATCAAGGACTAAGGCCTTACTATACCAACAAGGGAAAGATATCCCTTAGTCATGCATGTATCACTTGATTCTTAAACCTACTTATGTACTCCAACTAAATACCTACAATAGAAACCAATTTAATCACCATCAATAAATAACTCCTCACATCCTCCAACATGCCACCTATGGAAGAAAAAGGAACATGCCAAAGTGAAGCATACCAATTGTAATTGAATCTTGAATCAATCTATATATAAGCACATGCATTAAATTAATATCATGAAGTTTCCATAGTCTATGATAGAACTTTAGTACATATTTTTGGATTAAAATTGTATGAAGCTTTTATCATCAATATTTTGGATCATACTCCATGATCCATCATTAGGATGTTGTGCATTCTACTCTCTTTTTGCACATCTTAATGATGGATCATGGAGTATGATCCAAAATATTGATGATAAAAATTGTACATAGTTTTAATAAAAAAATTTATACTAACAAGCATTAAATTCAAATGATAAAAATGGCTTTGAGTAGTTGTCTTTCTCATACCAATTTAGAATACCACCCACAACAAGTTTCTAGCTCATCCAATCTAACCATAACTCAAAATAATGGTAAAAACCTATTGGAAACATGAGCGTGTTGGTATATGGTGTTGTCGTTGATGGCAACCTATTGTAGAAATGTAAAAGTTTTGGTCTAGAGAAGACCAAATGTTTTGGAGAATTGACTAAGTCCCGCTGCGCATATTTAGTAATCATAGGAACTGTTTTGTGGTCCACATTGCTCTGCTATGCAAAATATTATCATGCAGTTTTCAAGTGTTCATGGTATGTGTTGGATGTGTCTAAATCCAAATTTTCTAGACTTGATGTCTTCCATAGTTGAAGATATTGTTGACGATGTGCCAGGGTAGTAATGACAGTGTTACAAGTGTAGAGTGCATGTTGGAATGCTTTCCATTCCACCACGGATAAACATTATGTTGTGCAATTTTAAGAAAGTTTTGGAAAGTTTTAGATGTGTGTGCACTCCAGGTGGCAAGTGATTTGGTGGCTAGTGTTCCAAGTTGTGAATGAACAGTTGGTTTATTTAGCTTTTTACTTCAACAATGATGTCGACCTAAAGGTTTTGAGGTTGTGAGAATTTGAGTTGTGCATATAGTAGAATCATGGGAGTGATTATAGGTCATGTCAACCTATTTTTGTGTGGTACACATTTTTATTCCCTTTGAACAAAGTGTTTCTGATGGATTTTTGGGCCGATAGCTCATGGTGTTAGCTGGTTCATGCAATTAGACTGACCTAATTGATGTTTTGGTTGGTTGCAGTATATATACAAGGCTAATTCATTGTGATACAAATGTAGAATATATGTGATGTGAATGAAGTGTGTTGGATGTAATTGTGTGTGCAAGATCTAATGTAGTGTGAAGTGTGAAAGGTGATAGTGGTGAAGCCTGAAGTGTGTAAAGTCACCTTTCTAAGCTTAAGTGGAACTGCACTTTCAGCATGTTGTAGATGTAGTGTTAGCAATTCAATCTTGGTAGTGAGCCACCCTTTCTTCTATCTCTTTCTATTCTTGACAGTGAGCCCTTAATAGTGAGCCTCTAGCAATGAGCCATTCTTTGTGGACAATGAATCTACCATTCTATAAATACATTATAATTGGTTATAATATATTATGAGCTAATCCTCACCATGGGTTTTTCCTTTTGAGGGGTTTCCACGTAAATATTGTGTTCTTGTGTTTATTGATGTGATGCATGCTTTAAGTGTTTCTTTCTATTTCTGAAATTTTGATGAGATGCTTTGAATGTATGTTTGAGTTGATGAAGTTAATGAATTTCAGTGAATACTGATTCACCCCCCTCTCAATATTTCAGGAACTTTTCAACAATTGTTATTAGAGCTTGGTTCCTTAAATTAGCTTAACCATTGATGTAGATCTTGGAGGTTGAACATGTATGTGAACCAAGAAGGTATCATATTCCTCCAAAAGAAATTATCCTTGAAGTGTTTACTATAGAATACTGCAAAGTTGATATGGAAGGAGAAATCAAATCATCCCTTGATGATCTAGATAAAGTAGAATGTGAGAACAAAGATTTGAAAGAAAATGTTAAGCAAGTAGATGGGTGTATCAAGAAGTTGAGGGAGCAAACCAATAAAGCTAAAGAAAGATTCAAGGAAACAAATGAGCAGCTTAATCAGTCAAATGATACAATCACTAGTTGGAAAGTGCAAGTTGAAGAAAGAAAAAGAGTTGAAGACTACCTTAATGTCAAACTGAAAGATAAATCTATAGAATGTTCAAAGCTTGAGGAATAAGTTGTGTCTCTAAGGAAAGATCTAGAGAAATAAAATATTCAAGAAGGGCTTCACCTTGCTTGATGATATACTTGCAAGTCAAAAAGATTCCAAGGACAAAGAAGGATTAGGGTTTGAAAGAGGAGAAATTCAAAGGTAAATCAAACTTCAAACAATGCCAAAAAGGAGAATGACAAACAAAGGAAGACAAGGGATAAGAATAGGAATATCAGATAGTTCTAGAGCCAAAAGAAAGATTTCAAAAGACCACCTATCAGACAACCATCTACACAAAGGTATTCATCTTTTAATGGATACCGCTACTTTTGCAATACATTTGGACATAGAGTTGTAGAGTGTAGAAGAAGAATGAATCACAATGTTCAATCATTTTTTGGTTAGTGCTATACATGCAATAGATTTGGTCATAAAGCCAGTGAATGCAAAAGTCGGATAATGAATGGTTACGATAATGGTATGATGTTCCAATCATTCAATGGTTACTATTATACATGTGCAATGGATTTGGGCATAAGGCTTTTCAATGCAAATCTAAAATGGAAAGAAGTAAGTTTGTTTACCAAAAATGTGTCATATGTCACAAATGCAATAATCCAAGACACATAGCTAAGTTTTGAAGAAGCAAGAATGTGAAACCCTCTAGTTCACAAAAGAAGGTTGATCCAGTGAAGAAGATTTATCTAATTGAGATGAAGGAGACGAACAAGACATGGAAGAAAAAGGAGGAGAATGAGGTGAAGAGTGAGTTTATGCCAACTCTTGGTGTAGATGTTTCCTCCAAAAACTAGATAAAGAGATTGGCTCAAGGTGAGTTTTAGAAAAAGAACTTTCCAACCCCCCCCACCAAAGATGAGATGTTGATGCCTTCAACATGTACTAGTA
>VDFB02017923.1:0-40198 GCA_007258455.2 Sequoia sempervirens
TTTTAGAAAAATGATACAGTCCTAACCCAAGCTTATCAAACTTCTAATGATCACATTTCTTTTCTCTTTCCTTATCCCACAACAACACAATATATAATATCATAAAAGACTTGATCTTGGCCCTTTCATCAAACCAACATTTGACTATAGCTTGATGCTTAGATAACTATTGCAAAGCAACATCTCTCTTTTCTTCTAAGTTCAGTAAATTCATTAGCCCGACCTCTATCATGTTGTCATTTGTATAAAACTCTTGCATGGATCGTAAGACTGGTATTTGGAGGTTTATAGGAAAGATGGGATCCTGACCATAGACTAAACTGTATGGAAATTTTTTTAGGGTAGCTGTAATCCTCGTTATATCCACCCACAAGGAAAATTTTAGTTACGTATGCCAATCCCTAGGGTTATGTTCTAACAAATTTTTAATAAATTTCAATAGATTTTTGTTGGTACACTCAGCTACCCCATTACCTTGCTTGTAGTACTTGGAAGAATATTTCAAGATTATCTTATATTCAAAATCCCATTGAATAAACTATGTAGAAGCAAAGATAGGGCCATTGTCACATACCAGAGAGAAGGGCACCCCAAACCTAGTGATAATGTGATCGTGCAAAAACTTGGTGACTACATCAATGGTATAATTATTATATGCTTGAGCCTCTATCCATTGAGTGTAGTAGCCTATCATTGTTAAAATGAATTTGTGACCTACAGAGTAGATTTGGTTAATTATTCCAATGAAATATAATGCCCATTGGGCAAAAGTTCTTACCTTGTATACTGACTATAATGGCATTGTTGGGTTGTGTTCCCTAGATGTCGATGTCTAATAGGTATGGTAGGTTCATAAATGTTGGTGAGCGTCTTGAAATACATGTGGCTAGCAATACACTGATCTAAGGGTTTGATGAGCCACGACATCTACAGAGGCATGTCTGGTGTTGTGTTTTCCAGGAAACTCTCTTAAGACATGTTTGGCCTATTGTTGGTCCAAGCATCACAAGTATACACATTCAAAGTTTCTCCTTTATAGGGCCCCATTCTATTGAATGAATAAGACAACTAAGAGGGGGCGTGAATTAATCAAGTATCAAATTAAAACATCAAAAATCCTCAAAAGTAATTAGATTCGCAAGCATTCATTAAATCCTTATTTTGTTATAGTGATTAATCATGAAATGTAGATAACATAAATTGAAACAACACCATACACAAGAGGGCACCAAATTTACATTGAAAACCCAATGAGAGAAAATCCATGGTGAGGATTAAGCCATAATATATGTTAGAGTTATTATGCATTAGCTAATAATTAATTAATCTTTAATTGATTATTAGTCTAATTTATTCTCACACACTTTAGCTAAACTTAGGAATGCTTTATTAGTTGAGTTAATATTAGATCATTATGTCACATCTCATGTGATGTTGACACTTGCCATGATCTGATCCTTTCTCATTTAGGGCTTTGCTCTTATAAGCATTCAACCCTTATTGTAAATAATTATCGGATATTATCTGGAGCTTTCATATCTTCTTGAAAGTCTCTTGCTTCTGTAGATTTTTCTTGTTGAAGAATATAGCAATTCTTGTTTGCAAATCTCTTGCATGGAAGGTATCTTTGTTTGTTGTTTGATCTTGTGGCTCATGGTTTTGTGCTTGTTTCACAATTCTAACATGGTATCAACACGTGGATTCAACAAACCTCTTCTCAACTTATGAGGTTTTCTTCTTCAACAAGGGTTGCAGGCTTCAGATTTGAATCCCCTTTGCTTTTTTTGCAAATTTTGGAGGTGGCAATTTTTGAAGAATTTTTGTGTGAAAAGGACCTTGCTATTGGATCTAGAGTTGTCAAGAAAGTCAAATTTGGCTTTTGTTTCACATGATTATGATTCTTGACGCTAGATCTACAAGGTTTTGAAGTGGTTTTTTTTTTTTTCTAGATCTAGAGGCTAGTTGTATTTTTGGTGCATTTTGGCATGAAAAAAACATCACCATCGCGCTTAGAAGGCCCAAAACCTTAATATTGCCTATAAAATCGTCAAATTTGGTGAAGTTGGCATTTAAAGCAAAAAAAATTGCTAGGGAAGCTGTACGGCCTCCCCAACATGCATATTGAGGTAAAATTAAAAAAAATCATTTGATTTTTTTTACCCTATATATATATATTTTTAAAAAAAACTTTTTTTGAAAAAGGACTAGGGTTTTTTTTCAGTTTAAAAAATTTATATTAAAAAAATTTAAATTGGGTTGGTACCCGAGGGTACATGCACCTACCACGGTAGGGAGGTAGGCCCTCGGGCCCTGCCCCACACGGGGAGGGAACCCATAGGGATTCCCACCTCTGCCAATGGTAGTGGCAGCTCCCCTCGGGCGCCCCACCCATGGGGTTGGCGTGGGGTGGGCATCGCTGGCCCAAAAAAAAAATTCAATGTATTTTTTTTTTTTAAATCATTTTTTATATATATTTTTTTCAAAAAATATATCTAAAGTTCTTTTATGCTTTTTTAACTTTTAAAAAATAAAAGAAGCAAAAATCATGCAATATTTTTGCAATTTTTTTTTTTTTAAATAAATGTAACAAGCACTATAATTGGAGAAAAAAATTCCAACATCCTTTAATCTGGCGAACCTCCACATTTGGGGATATTTTTGCTAAATTTGGTGGAGATTCATTTTTTGCCTTACTCAACCCCTCTTTGTTGGGCTTTTCAATTTTGTACCTCAACTTCCAAAGGCCATATCTCAGCCATATGGTGGGATTTTTTAGTGCAATTTTTTTGAAATGGGGTGAAATTTCACGCTCTTTGCAGTGGTGTAGGTATTTTTCACTTTTGACTTCTTTTTTTTTCTATAATTTTTTTTTCTCAATGTTGTAGTTGTTCAGTTCTCAGTTTGGAGACTTTGGCAAGCCATGTCTTCTATATCTAGACACATTTTTTGGTGCTATTTTTTTTAAAGTTCATGTCTTTTCGTGTACTTCGTCATGGTGCTACCAATTTTCTCTTTTTCTATCAGAGAATTGTATTTTTAGCATGTTGTCTTTGTTGGACCTTATGGGCTCACATTGCATGTATTTATGATTTTGTAAACACACTAAGATAAAGTGCCTTTGTATGTGTAGTATTGGGATTCTTGCACATCACTTTGTGCCTTGTTGTACTCACACTATGATATAAAGTGCCATGGGGGTTGATGTTTTCCTTTTTTTTTTCCTTCATACCTTTCTCATGTGTATGTGACTTTTGTTTTCACATCCTTTATATCTACTTGTACTTTCATGACTCACCTTTAAATGTTCTTGGTTCCTCTTCATGCACTACTTTCAGGCATTTAGTTTTAGTGTACCTATCATACCTCTCCCTTCTTAGCATTATGGGGGGTTTCTACTATTGGTGTTAATGCTTCTTTGGTTTCGCATTTGAGTGAGCTATGTATATAGTATTTGTCCTTATGTACTAGGGGGATGTAGCAACTAGTTACCCATGCATTTCAGTGAGATGGAGAACTTACCATATGGACACCCTTGCATTCCTATTTCTGGAGGCGACCTATTTTCACTTGATTAGTTCTTCAGACTATTGGTACTTGTGTCATTTGTATCTTTGAGTTCTTGATGTTTGCCTTGGTTTTCCATCATATTCAAGTAGTGTCATTGGGGGCACTCATATAGATTCTTGTCTTCTTGATCCTGATCATCATATGTTTTAGCAAAGGTTCTTCTTTCAACATTTCAATAATCATTCTTCGACAGTGTTTGTAGCTTCATCATGCTTTTGTATTTTCCTTTGTTCCTATCTTTTGGGACAACTTTGTCTTGTTTGGAGGCTTCTTTAATCCTTCACTTGGCTTTCATCTCTTCTTCGAGTGGATTTTTCCCAACGAGGTTTTCTTTATTTCTCCACATTATAGAGATCTTTTGTTTGTACGTGTACCTTATTTGGCCTTGTTTGTTGGGACCCATCATGCATTCCTTTTAGGGTTTTTAGCTACTCCCTAAGTTCTTCTTAAGGCGGGGTATTAGAGTTATTATACATTAGCTAATAATTAATTAATCTTTAATTGATTACTAGTCTAATTTATTCTCACACACTTTAGCTAAACTTAGGAATGCTTTATTAGTTGAGTTAATATTAGATCATTATGTCACATCTCATGTGATGTTGACAATTTTCATGATCTAATCCTTTCTCATTTAGGGCTTTTCTCTTATAAGCATTCAACCCTAATTGTAATTACTCACAAAGAATATTTGGGGCTTTCATATCTTCTTGAAAGTCTCTTGCTTCTGTAGCTTTTTCTTGTTGAAGAATATAGCAATTATTGTTTGCAAATCTCTTGCATGGAAGGTGTCTTTGTTTGTTATTTGATCCTAGGGCTCATGGTTTTTTGCTTGTTTCACAATTCTAACAATATAAGTAATTCCAAAACTGGTACAAGGGCTTGTTGCCAGAATAAGACACACTGTCCAATAGGGCTCACAGCCAAAGCTCACTGCTAGAAAAAGAATATAGAAGAGAAATGTTACATATAGAGCACTATCTTAATGTAACATGAAATCCACCACAATTACTCCAACACTTTTGTAGCCTTGTTTGAAAGATTATGAACGCCTTCAGCTCATTGCCTTTAGAAGTCCAACACTTTGAAGTTCACTGCTCAAATTTGCACCCTACACTTCTACAATTCACACCACATACATCACTTATGTCTCTCTCACATCTATCTTAAGATCATCCAACAACACCACTCTTATTTATACCATCCTCAACCTTGAAAGCCTTCTCCAAGGTCAATAATACATCCTTTACATTTACAATTTCAAATTAGGTCAATGTCCAAACTTTCTCACAGTGGATAGGAATGAAGGAAACCCACATAAATCCTTAGTTAGGACCCAAATTTATCCTAACACACCTCAACATGCTTCCATAAAATTTGAAGCCCCTTCACTTGTAGTGTTAAGACTAGGTCATCCATTACCCGTGTAAAACACCATTAAACTATTAAGTAAACACTTCCCACTTGATCAAGACAACACATAGACCACATAAATATCTTTTACATGATCTAAAATAATCCATGAACCATCAAAGATCCAAAAAATATTTTTTCCAAACTTGCATCATAGAAATACTTCAACCTAGAACATTTGGTTAACCTTATACACACACTAATGCATGAAACACACACTGTACTGCACCAAATCATGAGCAATATTGGATTCTGAAATATACAATCAACATAAGCAACTTCTCATATCCACACATCTTGAAACCAAACTATGGAGAAATTCAAAGCAAATACATTTCTCCCATACCACAACAAAAAACACTAAAATCCTAGTTCACACACTGGTGAACATATCTCACTCTACATAATGATCTAGCTGCTCAAAATTTGGATATAGCAACTAGTGATAAAATTGAAACATATCATATCCACACAGGCATAGCATCAATGTAGAAGAAATGTAGAGCACATCTCAAGGCATGTTATGAACATTTGCACAACATTGTTTTCTCTATTTATCAAATTTTCTCAAAAGTACTTGGAAACCAAGCACCAAAGGGACCATCTCAACACATTACATCATTCCAACACATCTCCATACACTACAACATAAAGATAGCTCCATGTTCTCACAACACTTCCTCAATATCTCAGCTATACATGCACAAAAAAAACTATTCCATAGATGCACCAACTGCAACAAAATGTTTCCTTCTTTTTTTCATAATTTTCTCAATATCCTTGACATCTTCATCATGCAACAAACTTTCTCAACACATAGTTGACATCAATGACAACACCTTCATATTTGCAACACATTCTTGATCATATAATGAGAACTCCTCAGTCTCAATGCTATTATCTACATATCATTCATCCTTTCCAGACATTTGTTATTTAGTAATAAAAACATTAAATCAATGTACCAGGGATCTCTAGTGAAAGATTGTACCATATATTATTGGCAGATGATCTTTGAATCTACATCAACCATTGCACATAGAAAAACCTTGCCCTTGAACTAGTTTAATAGGATGGATTGTGAGATCAAATTCTTGTCAAATTTTCATCCACTTCCCTCTTCTCTCTCACAACTCACTTTGCATGAGTAGAGACTTTACGTTTGATCTAGGATGACAGTTGTGATCTTGCTATGCAAAATGTAGTGTTGAAACTTCTTGACAACCCTTACCAAAGAAAAAGCCTATTTGTCTGATAGTGGATATCTTACCTCAACATTCTTAAAGGGGGAGCTCATGAAATAAATTGGTCATTCATCCCCTTCTTCCTTTCATTGTGTTTGAATAGTTGCATAGGAGTATTCAAATGCAAATGAGTAAATGAAGAATGGTTGCACGTAATCTGAACTACTAGTCAAAACTGGTGCTTCTGAAATAGACTACTTGATTTGAGAGAAAGTAGCCTTTGCCTCATTTCTCCATTAAATCTTGGTATCTTTTTTCATCATTTCATTCAATCATTTGACAATCTCTGCAAACCTAGTTATGAATTTCCTCATAAAATTTATCTTCCTAAAGAAAGATCTCATTTCCTTTTTGCTACCAAGCATGAGAACCTTCAAAATTCACTCGACTCTTTCAAGATCACTAGAAATTTCTCTTTTTGAAATTATGTGTCCTAGAAAATTTCCTTCTAAAACCCCAAATACACACTTCTTTGGGTTCAATGATACGCCAAACCTTATGCATTTTTCTAGTACTTTTGCTAAATTTGTAGCATGATCATCTCTATGTTTTGAAAAGATTATCAAATTTCATCCATATGAATTATAATGCACTTCCCTACCAGAGCTTTCAAGGATACATCCATTGCATGTTATAAATCAGCTCCAATATTGATTAAATAAAATGACATTCTTTAGTAGGTGAATGTTCCCCATTTAGTTGTGAAAGTGGTTTTCATTCGGTCTTCATACTTTACCAGCACTTGATTATACCCCGAATAGCCATCTAAAAATGACATCATTTGTGAGTTGTTGACAATCTGTAACAATTCATCGAGAGAGGACAGGGGATAATTATCCTTTTCTGAGGCATTATTCAAGTTCCTAAAATCTACACATAATTTGATTTCTCCATTTTTCTTACATACTGGTACTAGGTTGGCTACCCATGTTGAGTGCCTAACTAGGAAAATTATTTTGCTTGATAGTAAATTTTGTACTTCTTTGAGAATGAGTGGCTCAAGTAAAGCATTGACTGGTTGTTGCTTTTGATGGAATGGTTTCACCTGAGGCTTCAAGGGAATGGTATGTGTTATCACTAAGGTTTCAAATGTCTTCAAATCCTCATATCCCCATGTGATTGCATCAATGTCTTCTTGAAGAACTTTCAGAATTTTAGCATGGACATATTTCTAGCAAGTTTTGTTGATGAGGATATTCTTTTCTGGGCCGAAATCAACTAGATTATAAGTTATGTATTTACCTTCATTGAAATTAGTAGGAAATTTATCTTAGGCCTGAGGATAGGAATCAAAGATCCTTTCCAGCGCCACCATCCCTTTAGGGATACTATTTTTTTTAAGGTTGATAATGCCTTTTATATCTGGATCTTTTGAATCCTAGTCTCCTAGATCCCTATTAGATTCATCAATAATTTATCCCTCAAAAACATTTGAACTTTCCAAAAAGGAAAGAATATGTTGATCATCATCAAAAGCCTAAAATTTCCTTATGTTATCTAGAATAGTAGAGACTGAAATTAACTCAATTGAGAATCTTCTCAATTTGGATTCTTTCATGGGCTCTAGTGTACTGGCCGCCACTATTAGTGCATCTTCAATTTGATTCTTTTCCCTGGGAATCAGCTTTATATCAAATTCATTAAAGCCTTTAATTAAATTCCATACCTTATTCTGATAGGCAACCAATTTCTTATTGTGACAAGTGTACTGACTGTGAACTTGCTTAACAATCACTTTTGAATCCCCCAACACTCTAATACCATGTGCCTTCTTTTGATGGGTGAACATGAGTCCTCTGGCCAATGCTTCGTACCTGGCCACATTGTTGGTGCATCCAAACTACAACCTGTAGGAGGAAAAACATGTTTTTCCTTTTGAATTAGTCAATTCAAATCTAAATCCACTCCCTTGTTTGGACTTGGAACCATCAAATTTAAGGGTCCATAATTGGTTTTGGAGTGAATTCTCCTTTTTAGGATTTGTTTTAGGCTATTGTACGAAGGGAGTGGGTTGTTCATTTACCTCATAGGAACTATTAAGGTCATATGGTCTATGTGCCTCAAGACTTTCAAGTAGTTCCTTTGGCATAGGAAAGTGAGTAGGAACAATCTTTTGTGGTTCCTCAAGGTTATCCACCATGTGGTTTTTCATACCCTTGAGTAACTCTTTTGGATTCAGAAGGTAAGTAGGATAAGGTGTACACATCATTTCCTGTGGTTCTCCTACCTTTATTTGTAAATCCCTAGACAAGTTCTAGGGTTGATTAATTAATCTTGGGATACTCAGCGTGTCACCAACCTCTATCAAGATAAATGTAGTATTAATTCTTAAAGTGGGGGTTGATATGGATTTGTTATTGAATCATTGGAATTGCCATCTTCCAAATGACAAACCTAGTTTAGGATATCTAGATAGGGTTGGAAAGTTAATTCTGAGTGGTTTTGATAATGGACTCTGCACCAGTTAGGAAGAAATGAACTCCACAAATCTACCTCTTCTCTAAGAACTAGTTCAAGTATTGATGCAATTTCTCAGCATTTCTTGGATGATGGAAGTCATACATTCATTATTTTTTTATGTGTGGTGGTATTTGTTCATTGGGTGATAATGAAAAGGTCATGATCTCATCAACTCTATAAACACCTAGTACAATCTCAAAGTAAGCAACCTCATTAGGGTGATCAAACTTTGTTATCATATATTTCAAACAAGGTTTGCTCTCTATCCTAATCTAGCTTGCCACACCTCTCCATGGCAACCACATATGGTAAAATTCTAATGTGAGATAACCTCACAAGTTATTTGCCTAATCTAAGCTCAAAATCATACCATACATCTCGGGGATGTCAACAATTTGGATATCAATATACTGTTGGATGCTAGGATCTAATCCAATTTATACAAATACGTCTTTCAATTCTCCTACAACATTCACTTCGGTTTTATCAAGTTGTATGACCTTCTTGTGGGTTTGAATTGTGGTCAAGCCTAATTTTTTACAGATAGAGAATGACGACATTTTTTGAGGCCCCAAAATATATTAGGCAACTATGTAAGTTTTTTCCAAAGATTCTCAAACTTAACAAGAAAGGAGGAACTCTTGCCTTTCCTTTATATAATTTTGTATTCATTTTTGCAACAGGAGTTACCTTTTCCTTTCCTTTTAACTGGTCTGCTTCATCTAAAGCTTTTAGCACAAGCTTGCATTGAGTAGGACACTATTTCAAAATGTCAAAGAAAGATAGGGAAGTCATTTGTTTATGCATTTCCTTAATCAAGTCATACTCCATATTATTACTATATTGTTGTTTAGGAGCAAAGAGAGGATCCCCACTGTTGGGACATTCAGTTGGTCCCTTGGGTGGAGGATTATTGTCTACTCTAGGATTCGGGGGTACCATGTTATTAGTGGGAGAAATAGAAGTGGTGAATGACCCCTTGTTCTAGTTTCTCAAGAAGTGGCCTCCTTTGGATTGGAAATCTCGAGCATCATAAGTATCAGCTTTAGGCTCATTATCCTCTTAAAAAGGAAACTTGACATCATCATAAGTTTCAAAGTCCATGGCAATATCTACAGATTCGCTACTCTTACTAGAACTGCATTGAGCTAATTAAGAATTAGCCTGACCTATTTTGACCATCTTATCCATTTTTGTACAATTTACCTCAGAATGAGTAGCAGTGTCATGCAATCTACACTAGTTGGTCATAAGCTTAAATCAGCTACATTAGAAGTGTGGATTCAATCCCCATTACTCTAGTTGTTGTTTGGGACCCCTTCGTTATTTGGCCTTGTATCCCACTATCTATTATTTGGCCTATGATTATATCCTCTATTTTTATTTTGGAAGTTCCTTTGATTCTAGTTATTGTTCTAGTTCAGATAGTTATTTTGATTTTGATAACCCCCTAATTTTGGTATTGGTTTTCGTTATATGGAGGGCAAGAGTCTGAGTTGGGCCATCTCATTTACAACTTGGGAGACAATTTTCTTCAAGGTTTCCAACTTTGTTGATAGATGTGTAGTTTGTTCAGTATCTATAGTAGTTCCAACTTGGTTGCTTTCCTGTGTTGCTGACAAATTTACTTGAGGAATATTTCATCCTTGGTTGTTTTGAGGGTGATGTTGTTGAAAGGAATCTTTCATCTCAGGAGCTGATATCATATTGGTTTTCATTAGGCAGCCATGACAACTAGGGTGTGGGATGTATCTCAGCGAATGACCCATATGCAAAATTAGACATTCTTGGGACAATATTAATTAGTGGGGTTCCATTGGAAATCACATTGTTAATTGCAATCATTTGATTAGGCATCCTAGAATAGATGAATGAGAGCAACATCTCTCCCATACCATCAGGTCAAGAGGGGTTATTTGATATTCCAATTTGATAGCAAGATGGTACACCTTGGCTAAGGAATCAATGTCCGCAGCTGGGTAAGTCCTTTGTAAGAAAAGACCAATTAATGGGTATATCGCTTTAAGATATGTCTAAATTGCAATGTTCTTTGCGACTATGTAGGGTGGTTGTAATCTTCTATACATCCTTTGGAACCAGGTGTTGAATAAGGGCAATGATTCATGGGGTTCTTGCTTGACAGTGGAAAATTGATGGTATAGGATTGTGGGGTAGATACATAGATGCAAAATTGGTTGATAAAAGAATTATCTAAATCTTCCCAACTAGTAATGGCCCCTGTTAGTAAGTTGAGGTACCAATTGTAATCCATATCCCCTAGTGAATATGGGAACAACCTACAAGCTACATCGTAGTGTTCTATTCAATCCCTCATGCATGCATCTTTAAATGCTTGGATATATTCTTTGATATTTTGTGATTCCCCATAAGCGTACCTAGGGGGAAATAGTTTTGGGTTTCTCAGCATATCATGAATACCCCCTAGAATAGTTCCCAGGGGTGATGGATTTTTTACAAAAAATGCCATTGGTGGAGGTGGATCAGGTTGATGCAGTTGTGGTATGAGTGGAAACCTGGGTAGAGATAAGGTTGGTGGAACTCTATTTTCATGAATGGTTTTGGGTCGAGTAGGAAATTGAATTTTGAAAAGTGGCTCCTTGAAAGGAGTTGATCTCAAAACTCATTCAAACCTCTTAGGAGAAAAAGACCCAAGTCATTCCAATTTTTTCCTAAGAGGCCATCCTTCTAGCACCAGTTTTGTTGATGGCCAAATTGACACAACAATGTATAAGCAAGATAAAACTACCCTACTTATCCTAGAAAATATAGGTAATCATAAAATCAACTATATTACAAGGTCTTGGTAGTTGGTTCACAACTGTGTTGTTTTACTTAGTGGTCAATATGACGACAATGTTCAAGGGGCTTGCTAGTTAAAAGGTAACAAACTAGGTATTTCAAAGATCAAAACTAACAGTAGATTTTAAATAACAACAAAAGATATCTCAAGGGCTTCAAAACAAAAAATGTGAGTAAATACCATTCCTTAATCTAGACATGCAATTTTGTAATAAGCTTTTAAAGTTAAAAAAATGAATGAAACAACTCATAAATATTTATACAATTGTGTCCATTCACAATGTATATTTAGTAAGCATATTTCTCATTCGTTCATCAAAATCAATTCCATACAAGATATATTCAATTAACTCATCATAAATTTACAAATCGATAAATAACAAGAAGATACCATTCACAATGACATCAAAGATGGTTTTAAATTCAACTCCTTCTATTGATTCTTTACTCAAATAAGTAGCAATTACACTCAGCATAATCCACTGGTGTACGAAAAACCATTCTCTCTGATTATCACTACTAAAACTAAGATATTCAAAAATTTAACTAACTTTAGAAAAATCATAACATTATTCTTTTATAAGGACTCCCAATCTAGATTTGATTTGTTGACCTTTAAAATGGTGGGAATTATACAATATATAGAAAATTATAACTCAAAAATCTCCTTCCAAAATCCAAGATCCTAAAAATTAGGGCACCCAACTTTTAGATCCACAATTGTAGGAATATCTAGGCAACACTGGAGTGGAAACTTGTTGAAAATTGGATGCATGGGAGAGTGGCTCTTTCTTCTAAACTTGTTGGGGATGATCTCTAGTTCAATTGCAACACCCTTCTATTTTGTAGGAATTGCTTCAAAAGTTGTATCTTTGACTTAATTATGGTAAAAGTAGCATATTCCTTTTTCAAAATTCAAGTTGTATCTTCTTCATATCTGCTTATAGTCTTTATAATTAGCTAACACTTGTGTTATCACTTCTTCATCGGGCCCATTTAACCAATCAAGCATGATTTTTTTCTTCTCGAATCTTTTTGTTGACAATGTGATAATATGTTGGACTTTATTGATATCAGCCATAGCATGATGAGTGTCAAACTTGATGCCCATTAATCTATTAAGTTCTCTTCATCATCCTTGTCACTTATCATATGCTCCAATCTACTATCCCAGGAATCCTTTATGGTCTGCAACTAGCCTAGTTTTCCATTTGATGGAAAATCCTAAGTAGTAACAATAGTAACAATATCTTCAAATAATATTGTTTGCCGATAGATTTCCTATTGCAACCTAAGCAATATTATCCTATGTTCTATCAAAAATTCTATACAAAATAATATTACTTTAATATATTTGTCTACATAGTCGGGACCTTCGTCCTCCAAAATCCTTGACTTACTCAACTCATCAACACTTAATTTGTTCATCTCCTTTAGTTTCCTCAAATATTCTTGGTAATTTTCCTCCTCTTCCCACATATTCTTCACCTATTTTTCTATCTATTCTACTAATAAACATGCTTCCTAGTGAGATTTATATCCAATGGTGAGGAGTACATCCATCTTATTCTTTAATTGATCAACTCACTTATCGAACATGCGAGATTTCCTTTTTATGATAGTTAAGATCTTCCACCTCCTTCCTCCTTATTACCAATGGTACCTTAGATGAAGATGGAATTTCTAAAACTAGAGAGGCAAGATATTTAATGGGCCTTTTTATTTGTTCAACTTGTTCCTTCAACTCATCTTTTTCTTGTTTATCCTTCTCCATTCTAGATTTGGCTGAGCTAGCTACCAAGTCGATAAATGATATTTAATAGTTGCAAATGTACTTACCCAAATTGACTGTCGTCACCTGCTAATCCATTTCTTGAAGCTCCTAATCATCCTTATCCACCATTGGTGTTGCTACTTCTGCCACCAATTCCCCTACGCCATTCATCCTAGTTGAGTGTATAGTCCTCAACTTCTTTTTGTATTTGTTGTCTTAACTTCTTTCATCATTTCCTCCCAGCTCAGAGGCTAAGCCACCACTTGTCTCTTCTCTAGGTTTAATTTCATCTAGGTAGGAGCTCCTATAGTTGTTTCCAAATTTGATACTCTCGATGTGGAGGCTCTTCTCCTCCTTTATCTAGCTCTTTCTCCAATTGTTGAGCTTTTTTTCATTTTATCATGTCACTTTCAACTTTCTCCTCTTCTATATTCTTTTGCTCAACCTCCTTCCTTTGGGCTTCTTCTATCTTATCCATTTCCTTGGTTTCCTATCTCCCCACACTCTTAATGATCTCTTTCTTCTCATCCTCGGTTAGCACATGTTCAACATTTTCCTCTCCAACATCTCCTTCTCCCAATCTAGTATCTACGTCTTTAAGTTCTTCTTCATCCAAATCCTTTTCTTCCTCATGTGGAGGAGACTCCTAAGAATTTGAAGGGGGGATTTTGTAACATCGATTATGATAGCTTTTCCTTCCTCTTCAACAACTATTTCAATTGTCAGTTTTGAGGGGGCAGTAGAAGTACCCTCTGTAGCAGTGCTTTTTTCTCTTGAGTACATTATGGCTATGGCTTGTACACCCAGTCCTAATACCACTCCCATAGATGTAGCCATGTAAGCGATTGAAGACTTTTGGAATGCCTCTATCACCTTTACCATTGTTGGCTCTTCCTTAGTTTTTTTCTATGCAGTCTCCTTCCGAAGCCTTTTATATTCCTTTTGTAGAGAGGAAGAATATTTTTGCCCCTTTACCCCTTTCCTCTTACAATTGGATTTACCCTGATGGTCACAAAGGCGTTCATTGATCCATTTCACACTTATCTCTACAACCATTGCAAAAATATCATCAATCTTGCAATCCTCCCTTTCCATCCAATCGATAGGCACCAACACCTTAGTACCAACTTGATCTTGATCATATTGTGGATCAAGAGTCGAGCTATTATCTGACATTCCCTTAGGGATATCCTCTTTAATATTAAAATCTTATGTTTGAGGGATGTTCAACCTCTCATATCCCCTCTTTCTCACTTCAAATTCATCTTGTAAGTCTACCCAACAATCCTCTATGTTGGGCTTGTGATGCAAGAAAAGGGATGCATATAAGTTATTCTTTTTTCCTTTAGGATCAAAGTACTTTCTCCCAACATATAATTTGAGGTTTATTTCTTGTAACTCCTCAGTGGTAGACTTAGAAGCCCTAATCGATGGACATTTATAATAGCCAAGGTTGATGGGGTACTTCACTTCCCTGTCCTTATATTTTCTATAAAAATTTAAGTTAACTTCCCTTATCTATTGGAAGAATTCAATTAGAATTAGTTACTTGTTGTTATAGTACCTTGGTATCAAAAAGGGATCCCCGTCATATCCAAATAGGAAAATATATGTTGACTTGGGGTACTGAATAAACCAATTTCCCCATTCTCCTACCAACACCATTGCCTTTTATACTCAACTAGAATCCTACATCACCTAAAAGTTGGGTATAATTACTGCATAGAGGAAGACAAATTTCATTTACCCTTTTGAAATACTTCTCTGATGCCTTAAGTTCCAGTTGGTCATAGCACTCCCAAATTTTACTCTGACCTGGTCCTTCTCCTCTTACCCTCACAATTTTCAAGCCTGGGAAGTTCCCCATTCTGGCTACACAATATACAACATATGAGGACATATATAAAATTCTTTAGTGTCCTTCACCTTGGTGAGTTGGTTATGTATAGCATCTAAGACTTTCTGCTCCCAATCTAAATAGAATTGGCCCTTCTTGATATAACCTTGATGAAGTGGAACATCCAAGTTTCATGCATATGGGAACTCTCCTTACCCAATGCTCTGCTTAGCAATGTGATGATGTCCCCCACTTTGGAATAAAAATCAAACCTTCTAAGCTTTGTGGGTAACTTAGTAATGGAAATTTATTACCATCCTTGAGCTAGTTTTTTATCATAATCTTTGATGAGTACTCACATCCTTCTCATACTACTAAATTTCCTCAAACTCCATTATGGTCTTCAAGTTAGGATATGGTGGCAAGTCAAAGACCATCTTGATCATAGTTGGAGACAAGTCTATTATCTCATTCCCCCATTGATCAATACACTTGTGTTGTATAGGGTTGTATGCTTCTACTGCCATAAGAATGAAACTTTGAACATTAAATGACAATGGGAAAGGAAGCAACATGAGCAAGTCTCAAAGTTTCTATCTTCTTAGCCCTTGGAGAGGCATCCTTTGAAAAAGTATATATCTTGAAATTCTCCAAGTCAATATGCCTTGGGGTTGTATATGTGATCTTCATTACTCTAGAAGTGAACTTAGAGATCATTAGGACTCCTTGAAACTTATATTTCATTATGTATGGAGTATGATTTATTTTTGTTAATTTACCTCTTTGATCCTTTCCCACCTCCTCAACAACAGGTTCATCTTAATCAAACATTTATGAAACCTAGAAAACAAACAAAAGAAGGTATATCATAAATATATTAGAGAATTTCCCTCTAATATCAACTTACAACCATGTTCTATCAGAGCTACAAACCCTGAAAAGAACCTTTGAAAAAATATTAAATCTCCTCTATCTTTGTTGAAAATTGGAACTGAGAAAGGACTTTGGATCTAAACTTTGGTAAAGGAGTCCAATTGGAACTCATAAGTCTGAAGAGACTGCATATTATAGGCAGAAATAAGAATCAAAAACTAACTATGGACTTGGACCTTCTGATCATGGGTTTGTTCAAAACTGGAAGTTCTGAATGGACTAAAGTGTTAAAATGGCCTTCAAAATTATGAAGACCTAATGGACCCTTATGCCAGTTTGCATCAAAAGTCATAATCATAAAAGGACATCAGGCATGGACCCTTTAATGTAGGGATCGTTTGAAAACAAAAGTTTCAATCAGACCAAAGAGAAAAAAATTGCTAAGTAAAGGGATGGATTTTAGAATTAAAAAAGGACATCAGACCTGGATGCTTTAACATAGGGCTATTCAAAAATGAAAGTTATGATCAGATCAAAGAGAAAAAATGCTAAGTAAAGGGTTAAATTTTGGAATTAGAAATGGACATCGGATTCGATCTTTTCAATGTAAAGTCTGTTCAGATCTGAAAATTTTGATTGGATTGAAACGTAAAAATATGGCAAGTAAAAAATTTGGACCTTGAGATCAGAAATGGATGAAGGACTTGGACCATTTGGACTTAAAGTTCACTCAAAACTGAAAGTTCCTATTAGACCTAAAGGTAAATTGTGCTAAGTAACTTCATATTTTGAAATCAAAATTGGACAAAGGATTTAGATCAATTGAAAAAGTCGGCATGAAGATCAAAATCTCCTAAAACTCAAATTTAAAAATCTTAATGGGTAGGCTGAGAAACATGTACGAAAACCCTAAAACCTAGGGCACGATGAGAAAAGAAAACCTATGAAAAAGAAAATGCAAAAACACAAAACACAAAAATGAAACAAGCAAAAAATGAAAATATGAAAACCCCCCAAAAAATGAAAATGAGTGAAAAAAAATGACACAAGAAAAAAGAAAAACAACAAGAATGAAAACACAATGCCACTAAAACACACAAAATGAAAGAAAAGAAAACCAAAGCAAACCCTACCAAAAACTCTGAATAGGCGACTGAACTAGAAAACTTCTGACCACTCAAAGCTTGAACCCTCCTATAGCTCCTCCACTTTCTCTTCATGAAAATATAATGCAATTATGACCATATTTGTGTCAAGAATCTAATTTAATACAAGTCTTGCATGTGCAAAGAAGTCTATAATAAATGCGGTGGGTGGTCAAAAAATTGAGATCAAAACAGACAAGAGAACTAGGACCCTCATTAAAAAATACCAATCATAAATCATATTTCCAAATGAACCAAAGGTAGGAAAGACAAAGACACAAAGCGAAATTGGAAAATGAAATTGAACTTGGACTTTTAAAGAAAAATTCCAAGTCTGATTTGGATTTTTGATTCTAAAAACAAGCAAACGTGGAATCAAAAAATGAAATCAAACTTGGACTCTTGAAGAAAAATTCCATGTCTGATTTGGATTTATGATTTCAAAGAAAAACACACGCAGAATCAAAAAATGAAATCAAACTTGGAATTTTGAAGAAAAAGTCCAAGTTTGATTTGAATTTCTAATTCCAAACAAAAAGACACACAAAATCAAAAATTGAAATCAGACTTGGAATTTTGAAGAAAAATTCCAAGTTTGATTTGGATTTTCAATTCTGAATACAAAGCAAAAAACAAGAAAACAAGCCCAAAAAGGAGAACAACTCCTAGGACCAAAACAAAGGAAGGAAAGCAAAACCCAAAACAAGGAAAGACAAAGAAACACACATCAAAACACAAAGGGGGGCCTATTTTAACCAAAAATAAAATAGGGTGGTTATGTAGGGCATACCACGATGAGAGAGGTGAGTTGTGGGAAGTGAAGGGATTGTTTATGGCAAGCGTAAGTGTGCTGCCAATTGCTTTTGGTGTTAATCCCATAGAACTTTATTGTTCAATCTATTGCTTACTATGTTTCTAATTTTGTTCACCACTCTCTCAAAACTAAGCCACATATTTAGCACAATCATTATACAACAATTTTGAATACACACAAATTCAAATCCCAATCTCACTGATATGCCAATCATTCATGCTTTATTTGTGATGGCACAATTGGTAGCTCGAGTTACATGTATCACTTGCCTTATTTGAGGAACTTTTCCCGTCTTCTCCAATTTAGGCTAAATTCACTATATTGGGTTTTGATCTTAGTTTACCCCCATAGCAATCTACTTTAGTGGACTCCAAGTTGTAGAACCTATTAAAATGTACATTTTTGAAGGTCTCTTCACTTTGTGATAAAGTTGAATGAAATAAGATGATAACTTAAGCAATGCAATTATATTTGAAATCAATTTAATAGGTTATAGTTT
Organism: Sequoia sempervirens; assembly: GCA_007258455.2. Taxonomy (NCBI): domain Eukaryota; kingdom Viridiplantae; phylum Streptophyta; class Pinopsida; order Cupressales; family Cupressaceae; genus Sequoia; species Sequoia sempervirens. The sequence continues at coordinate 18,447 of VDFB02017923.1, forward strand.
AAGGTATTGAAATAGATAAATAAAAGTAAGAGGGATTGACATTTATCTAAATTTTATTATAATGCTAATTTTATAATATTAATTTTAATATTTAAAGAAAATTGTAAATTGAAATTTTGAATGGATTTTTAAAGGAAGATTTTGAATAATTGAAATCTAATAATCTTGAGATTTAGGATAAAAGTCATCCATAGTTTGGATTATATGGTATGATCTTGTTCAAGCAGTGTGACTTCACCTATTATTTAGTTTCTCATTTGATACGTGCAAAAAAGACTCATCTATACGTAGATCTATATCCAAAAAATAAGGTGATGTTAAGAAACACATATTGGAGTCTACTAGAATATAATAATAAATCATGGACTTTCATTTTCTAAACAAATATGGAGTAAACAACTCCAACAACCATGTTGGTATTTTTAAGATTGGAAGCCACCACTACAAACAAGTGCAATACTCTACTTTACACTCTACATAGATGGGCCCTCACTTCCATCTTTAATTTTTTTTAGGTTCCTTTTAGAGAGTTTTATATCAATTGAGAGGGGTATCCATCCACCAAAATCACCTGGGACATGATTTCAACCTTGTATTTTATGGTGTTGAGCCTTGCTCTTTAACAAAAATTGATCCATACTAGACTCATTAGAACCATTCAACTTCACCACTAACCCAAGAGCCCATTCACTTTTGGACATTTTCATTAACTTTAGAAGTAAAAAATAAAGTAAATATTTTGGTTTAATTTTTAAAAAATCTGAACATGTTTTCTATGATTTATTACATTACTATTAAACAATAAAATAGTTTTTCAATTAAAATTTATGTCTTAAGTAAAATAAAATCATTCTTTATTAAAAATTAGAATTTATGTGTCCATGTATCTATTTATTAAATAAAATAATTCTCAAGTAAAATAAAATAACTCTTAAGTAAATAAAATCACTAAAAAATCAACACTTTTTAGATAATATGTTTAAAATGTCTAGAATATTTATTGATTAATATAGGAACATTCTATAATGAAAACATGAATGTGTTAACACAAATACTTACTTTTTATCTTAAATTTGATAGTCATATATATGTCAAAATATTAATTTTTAATAATAAAAATAATTAAATAAAATATAGAAGAACAAATGCAAACAAAATTTTAAAATAAACTATAATTTTTTTATAAATATATAAATAGTAATTATTATTTAAAAATTAAATAATTAACAAAAATAAATATAGAAAATAAATAAAATTTAAAATTAACCTACTATTTCATAATCAAATTTATTAACAAATAGTTTTAAAAGCAATTATTAATAATCATTAAGAAAAAATAATCCTTTTTAAAATAATATATTTATATCTTTTTTAAATTATTTTTTAATAATAAAGTTTTTTATAATGTGTCATCTCCCACAAGACATAGTCTCCATTTGTTACTTGGCCTATTCTTCATAAAAACCATGTTTTCTCCAACATTTAGTTTATTTGTCCCTCAATGATGGTTTAGGTGTTATGGAAAAAAAAAATAGAATAATCTTTTCAAGTTAGAAATTATTGAGTGAATCCTTTCTCAATAAAATAAAAAATTTCATCGAAGAAAAGTTGAATGGTTACTTTTATATAGTTTGGGATAATGAAATCCTAAAAAATTGAAAGGAATTGATGATACCTCTTATTCATGAGGTTGCGTGAATTGATCCAACTTCAAATCTAAGAATGGATGTTAGATGGGTCCCTCCTTCAAAGAGGTGGTACAAACTCAATTTTGATAGAGCACCCCATAGAAATCCAAGACAATATGACACTAGTTGTATTATCATAGATCATTCTAAAAATTGATATATATGACAACTAAAAAAAATTGAATTAAACAAAGTTGAAGCCTAAACCATTCTACGTTAATCATCTAAGAAATCTAGATTGACCAACATTTAGGTTGAAGGTGACTCACTAATCATTATAAATTCCCTCTACAAATGACATTCTCTAAGCTAGAAAATTAAAAAATATATTCATTTGTGTTGACACTTAATTGACAGCTTCCTCATGCACACCATTGCATATGTCTACCGAGAGGCTAATTGGACAACTAACAAGTTTGTTAACATGGTGATAGACATGGACTTAAATTACATTAGTGATATCTCTTCTCCCTCTCACCTCAATTGAGAACCATGACTACAAGTAATGATGATCAATTAATTTGGCTCACTTGTCTCTAGTCAAGAAATTACTGGGCCATTCTAGCATGAGGAGTTAAATTTCCATGATGGATTTTGTATAGTGACTACACTATTGGAATGATAAAAACTTTCCCATATTCCACTGTGAGATACACAGTAAAAATAGATACCACAATGTATCAAAGAAATACCAAATTTCTGGGTCATGGAGGTAATTTTAGATTGCAAATTAAAAAATATTTTAAAATATTTCTTTGGAATGATTCCTATCTAACATTCATATGATATTTTAAAATATCACAGTCTAGGTCCACAATCATATCATCTAGTATATGGCTTAGCTTGCCCCTCTGTCGTGGCTTGATTAAAGACTCGAACACAATTCTAATGTCCACCTTGGACTCACCCTTATCTAGAAGGACCACTATTAACATCTAGGATATATAAGTATTCATAGGATATCAATGTGATGAGGATAGGAATGAATCCTCTAACACCGTATGAAGGTAAGACTGTGATCAATCCTCCAGCTCCGAGTGGCATTCATTACAATGACATTTGGGAAAAATGAAGGTAAGAGAAAGCAAAAGGTAAAATGGGTATCACATTTCTAAAGGTTGCAACTAGAGTTTCAACATCGATGGAAGTGGATTGATCACTTGAAATTATTATTGGGAGCTAAAAATCGAGTGGAGGCAGGTGGGGATATGGAAGTAGTGAATAGGTCTAAAATTAAAATGATGATATGATATCTAATATGACAAAGCATTCAGGTTTTTAGACATAGTGACATTTTGATACATAGTAATAGTAGTACTACAATCATCATTTTGTCTCTTATTAGACCCACAAGGTTTTCTGCTATGGCATCCCACAAGAGCGGCTAGACTTTTATATATGAAATATAGATGGGTATGACTCTTTCAAACCAAGTTCAATTATATATATATATGCATATATATGCATATATATATATATATATGCATATATATATATATATATATATATATATATATATATATATATATATATATATATATATATATATATATATATATATACACATGTATGCATATATGCACATATATATAAAGATATGTATTTATATATATAAGATGTAAATAAATAAATTTTTAAATTAGAATCATCAAAATAATTCATCTTCATAAAATTTAAAACAAAAAAAATGCATTATTCAAAAAACAAAGTAAATAATGTAGATATAGATGCAGTTTTTTGGATTCAACTATGTATGTTTATGTTGATCCAAATAAACATACACAATTGAATCCAAAAAATTACATTTAATTCTCATGGACTATGAAATAATCATTCCTACTAATATTTAAATATAATTAAATTTTGTGTCTATGTATGTAGTAAATAAAATAGTTCTACCATGTTGTACATAGATGTATTCAAGATATTTGTACTAGTATTAATATTATGTTTATTATTAAATATTAATTACTTGATGTGAATGTATTCAAAAATAATGTATAAGTATATAAGATTTATTAAACTTTCAAATTAAAAACAAAACAAAAGAATTATAAAATAATGAACAATATTTTTTTTATAAGTAAAAATTAAAAATTGTATACACAAATATATTACCAAAAATAAGCATTATAAATAAAATAAAATAGTTCATAAATAAAGATTAAGATTTATGTATTCATATATAGTAAATAAAATAGCTTTAAATTAAATAAAACGAATTAAATTATTTTTTTATTTTTCATCTATTTATATATTTTATATTAATTTAAATAAATATTAATAGTTTATATTTATATAAAAATAAAAGTAATTATGGGCGGGGGCCCTAGCTCGGTTGGCTAAGTAATTCCGTTGCGGCTCTGTTGGTCACGAGTTCTAGTCTCCCCCGTCCCGTGGTACCGGAGGGCGTGTCGCGCCAGTGCCGCCGGTTTATAGGGGAAAAAAAAAAGTAATTATTAAACCAAAAAACAATTTGAAAATAGTAACTTATATCATAAATTTAATGTCCATAAGACTAATATCTTTTAATTAAAGTTTGATACATTTAAAATATTTTAAAAATAGACCCTAAAAAGAGATGCCTTCACCATTATCAATTTAAAGATACCTAACTTATATCATAAGTTTATGTACACAAGAATAATATCTTTTAGTTAAACTTTGATACATTTAGAATATCCATAAAATATACCCTAAAAAGCAGATGCCTTCATCATATAACTTATTGCTGTAAGGACTAAAGCGTAATATGATGCTCCCGGTCGGTTCTTCACGAAGATCTCGTGGCGCTAAACGGAAAAAGTAAAGTAGTCTTTGGCGCCGTTAATCCTCCGTCTCATTATCTTTGTTTTTTTTAGCTGTTTTTTAAAGCAACAATTTCCACAAAATTATAGAAACGGGTTCATACGATGAAAAAATTGCTCCCAGTGGAGCTGAACCAGTTCAGATCGATATGGAGGAGTCGGCCATAGATGCCCATTTTCTGCTGAGAGGTGGCAGGCCAAGTTATGAGAATAAAAAGTATTCAGAAGCCCAAACGGAGGCTCTGACGGCTTTGTGTGATACCTTGTTTCCTTCTCTGGATCACGATGCAATTTCAAAGAGTGATTCACATGAGGATGATGAACTTAAATCTTTCTATGGCACCTCTGCTTCGCAGGCTGGAATACCCCTACATGTATACTAGTCTTTCTGTTTTTAAGTGACTTTCCGCAGTGTATTTTAAAATCAAGTACATAGTATATTACTTTATTAAGATTCTGGGTCTCAATGAAGTACGCATCAGCAGAAAATTGTATAATATTTAAGTTTATGGAGGTTCTGGATCTCTCTCTGACCCATCATCAGTGTCAAGATTGTGCTTGTTCCATAGAATCCACATTCTTGTTTGTACCCTCTTTCAATTTTTATAGAATTGAGAGAATTGACATTGATTTTTAAGGTAGAGTATTTCAATGGGTCTCCTTCAATCAATTAGGAAGTATTTAAGTTCTTTCAGGTTTAAGGTTTCTTTTCAGGAACCATTATCTAGGTTGAATAAAGAAGCCTCAGCTTGTTATCATTTCTTGAAAACATAATAAATAGTTAAATCAGCAGTCACAATATATTAGAACATATTATCTTTTAGAGTATCAGCAATGATGATTGAGATTGTGTACTTTAATGCGCCTTCTGAAATCAATTGCGTTATTTAAGTTTATTGAGATTTTGGGTCTCTTTGCCATACATTGTCAGGGCTAAGAAGGAAATATGTGCTTGTTTCTGCTTTATTCACATTCTTCTTTCTGTACATTTTTGACAAAAAAGAAAAGAAATGAAAAGGCAGCGGAGGTTGTACCTATTATGACATGCGTTTTTGTTCTTATGGTGTTGAGAGAAATTAAAAATTAAGGATTGAAATCATGTGTTTTAATTGGTTTGTTTTTGGAAAACAATTATAGTTAGCAGGATATATGTCTGAGCGCTTGGTACACACTTCTTTGGGATTGATGAGCCTATCATTATGGCTTCTTTCAACATGGTACGGGACATTTATATTGTGTGGGAGATTATCACTATCTTGCCATTTTCCCTATTTCCAAAGGTTTTCCCAGGTTCGACAACATAGAAGGGAGGAAATTATGCTTTCTTGGTCACACAGCTCCTTCTATCTCTTTCGTCAACTATTTAAGGGCATCAAATCCTTATGCTGCCTTACATTCTACACAAAGGTATATCCGTTAAGATATATCTGTAATTTTGTGTTTTTCAATTTCAAAAGCACAGCACTTCCCATACATTTATAGATATTAGATGCTGCTCATTCAATGTTCTTTAAGGTTTTGTATATTTCCTAAAATGCTTAAATGTATGATAGAACACCTGAATTACATGAGCATGGAGCTTTGGAAAAGGCTGTCAAACTAGGTGCCTGAAAGTTTAGTAAATTCTGTTTCTTGAAATTACAAAGCCCATCACTAATAAGCTCTTCCCATACATATTTTGCACCAGTTTTATTGGAGTACAAAGCTTTTGGAATAAACAGTGTAGAAGATTTACAATCAAAGTTCTTGATCACATTCTATATTTTATTGTGTTGCATAGTTTTTGAAACTGTAGCGGTTAAAATTGCCATTCGTTCCAATATGTGCTTATAACTGTTATTTAAGGGTCTTGAGCTATGTTAATTTTTTAATTCACTTGCTTGATTGTATGCTCAATAAAGTTTTCTATTTTAATTTCAAATAAGCCAGTGTAGGATTTGGTCCTGCTTTTTAAAGAAGAAAATGACCTATACAAATGGAAAATAATCTGAAGACAGAAGAGCTTTCTTTCTGGTTTTGTTGCCTTGTTTTCTTCCATATCTAAATTAAGTGCCTTTTTAATGCAGACAATAGACACTGAATCTTCAAGAAAGTTATGATGACTTTCACAGTGATTTTTATTAGATTTTATCTGTAATAGGATCGTTAGAGATATATACAAGAAAAATCTGAACATTAGATGAACAGACAAATGGTAACAGGCCGGCTGAAGGGACAAAACCACCATCTATGATAGTCTCGCAAATATTGGATCTTTTAACACATGATTGCATTAATGGCTAATATGGAAATGGGTTTCTCGAGAAGGAAGGGTGCACCAGTATCTTTAATGTGTTGCAATTGTTTTGTAATTGCAAGTCTGCAGAAATGATGATTGCCAGGTCTACTCTCCCAAACAGCAATTATTAGAGTAAATTTTTATAGGTATACCTATATATGTCTGCCGTTCTTTTAGAGGACAGAACAATACATGTCATGAGTAGTTTTCCAACTTTATGTTTTCATGCAATTTATAATGTCCTCTTTTTGAAGTAAGTAACATCGTGCTAACAGAAGATCTGTACTTATCCAGCATGCTGTATGAACATTTTGTAGATTCAAATCAGTAATTATTTTGGTAAAAAACTGCATTGGGTATGTGGATATACATCGCTCTCTTTTTATTAGTACATTTATTTTTCATTTTTCTGTGTCCTTGTTTTCCATTTCTTATTTTTAGATCTGAGTTGATTTTGTAAGGTGTGCTCCTTATATTTGATCTCTTAACGTGGTCTTGATCTGATTCTTTTGTTTGGGCATTTATGTGATGCTGATCCATGTTTCTTTATCGTTTGTATTTATATTTTTTTTTATTTGTACTCTTGTCTGTCTGGCCTTGTATCTTCCAATATAATCTAAATCTCCATTAAAGGTGCTCTTGTTTTTATCAATTCCATCTTTCAAAACAATCTTTGATATCCAGCATTGTCTCCCTTTGTGGTCTAATAATTTTTTCTCTGTCTTAACGACAAAATTTTAAAGTTTCTGCTCTTTTTCTCACCGTAATTCAGCCCTATTTCTTTAATCTTAGGTTTTAAAGTTTCTGCTCTTTTTCTCACCGTAATTCAGCCCTTTTTCTTTAATCTTAGGCTTGAGTTTACTCAATATATAAACAGCGATTTCATTTTTTTAAAATCGACTGTGACATGGAAAATTAACTTTATCAATTTGAAAATTTTGCAGGTGGACGAAAAGAATGAAAATCCTTCGTGGAAAGCAATGGGTTACTGTGGGCCAGACCCGGAGCTGCTATCCCAAAGAAAAAAGGAAGCCATGAAAGGCCCATTGCATGACAAGGTCATTGACTTGCAAGATGTTGCACTAAATACCATCGGCAACACCCTGCGCAAGGCTGGTTGTGAGGTTATAGAGGGGAGTTCAGGAAAAGGAAAGAAGAAAGAGAGAGCAATTACAATAAAATGTGACGTGGTGGTGGTTGGGTCGGGCAGTGGAGGAGGAGTGGTTGCAGGGGTGCTTGCAAAGGCCGGACACAAAGTGATAGTGGTAGAAAAAGGCAAATACTTTGCAAGGAAAGATCTGTCCTTACTGGAAGGGCCATCGATGGATCAAATGTATGAGGGGGGCGGGCTCTTGGCCACCGCCGACCTCGGGGTGGTCCTTCTCGCCGCCTCCACCGTGGGCGGAGGGTCATCCATCAACTGGTCCGCCTCCCTCCGCACGCCTGCTCACGTAATTTCTGAGTGGAGCAACGAACTCAAGCTCCCTCTTTTTTCCTCGCTGCAGTTTTCGCAAGCCATAAGCGTCGTGTGCGAGAGAATGGGCGTGAAGGAGGCTGTGTTCAGCGAAGGGCTGGGCAACAAGATGCTCAGAAAGGGCTGCGCGCACCTCAACTACGACGTGCTCGACGTTCCGCGCAACGGTGATCCGGAGCATCGGTGCGGGTGGTGCTGCTTCGGCTGCAAAGACGGAACGAAACAGGGCACGCACGAGACGTGGCTGTTCGATGCCGTCAATCACGGGGCCGTCATTCTTTCATCATGCAAAGCCCAACGAGTCATCATCACAAACCGCAGAGGCCGCAAGAAAAAGGCGGAGGCCGCAGGTGTGGTGATTGAGGTAGGAAACAGAGGATTACGTATGGAGGTGCAGTCGAGAGCCACAGTGGTTTCCTGCGGAGCGCTCTGCAGCCCCGTCATACTTAAAAAGAGCGGCCTGAAAAACCCCAACATTGGGCGTAACCTCCACCTCCATCCCGTCCAAATGGCGTGGGGCTTTTTTCCCGACGCCAGTGAAAACAGCTACGAGGGTCCCATCATAACTGCAATGCATTCAGTGAGCGACCCATCTGGCTACGGAGCCATTATCCAGACCCCTTCGCTGCACCCGGGCATGTTTTCAGTCCTGATGCCATGGATATCCGCTCTCGACATGAAAGAACGGATGTTGAGATTCTCCAGAACGTGTCATCTTTTCGCTTTGGCCAGAGACAAAGGCTCCGGCACCGTCAACCAGCCAGGCTACTTAACATACCGCCTGAGCTCCCATGACGAAAAGAATCTGAACAAAGGAATCGAAAAGGCCCTCAGGATTCTAGTCGCTGCGGGTGCCCAAGAAATCGGCACTCACCATTGCAAGGGCGAGCGTTTAAAGATCCCCGGTTCGAGTGCGGAGGAGATTGAGAGGTTTATAAAAAATGTCAGCTGGAGGCGATTGAAGGACCTGTCGACGCCTCTGTGCTCTGCGCACCAGATGGGCAGTTGTAGAATGGGGGCAGACGAGCGCGTTTCAGTGGTGGATGGGAGAGGTGAGTCGTGGGAAGTGAAGGGATTGTTTGTGGCGGACGCAAGTGTGCTGCCAACTGCCCTTGGCGTTAATCCCATGGTTACCGTTCAGTCTATTGCTTACTGCATTGCCAACTTTGTTCACCACTCTCTCAATACCGAGCAACATATTTAGCACAATCATTCTACAGCATTTCTGAATACACACAAGTTCGAAGCCCAATCTCACTGATATGTCAATAATTTATTATGGCATAATTGGTAACTCGAGCTACATTTAGCACTTGTCTTACTTGAAGAACTTTGCGCGTCTTCTCCAGTTGTGGATAAATTCACTGTATTGCGTTGTGTATTTCATTTTACCCCCATAGCAATCTACTTTGATCCAGTCCAGGTTATAGAACCTGTTAAAAGGTGGGCCGGGCTTAATCGGCACAAGTTCTAAGCATCTGGCCGGCTACAGGTGGGGCCTTCTTAAACGCCCTTTGCCCATTTCCACGATGCTTTTTTAACCTCAGTTTTTGCAAGTCTCCGTTCCCAGTCCCACAGTATTCCACGTTGCGGTTCAAAAAAGCCGTTCCCCTTCCCATAGCAGTTTGTGGTTACCGTTTCCATTTTTCCAGGGAAATCTCCAATTTACACCCAGTTCTCGAATAGAGTTTTAATTTTATTGCATAGATTGGGGTGAGTACAGTATTTTTATATTAAGAAACATTTTTTTTTAAATTCTAGTTGTATAGATTAATTAATGTTTTCTTATTAAAAGATTTGTATCTTAAAATTACTATCATTTTGTTAAAGTTTATAATTTTAATGTTTTATAATTATTATTATTTTATTTAATATTTTTTAATGATTCTTATTAGTAGAATATATATTTAATAACATATTACTTTTATTTAATAATTTTTAATAATTATTATTTATGTTTAATAATGTTTTTGTATTTGATTATTTATTTAAATGAAGAGAAATGTTGTTTATTATGATTAATTTTTTAAAAATTTATTTATTTAAATATTAGGTAATATAAATCTCAAATAGAAATGACTTGATTGTCACATATTTAAAACTCAATAGAAAATTTGTTAAAATAATTTTTGAAATGTGAAGAACTAACCTTTTTTCCCAAATAAATTATCAAACCAATTGACTTCTTATTTGCACTTCTATTTCAAAAAGGATGAAAGCAATTTTATAAAATCTTAATTGAAGGACACTAAAAAAATACACCAAACATGTCCATAAGACTAAACAAGATTTAAAATCCTAACTTAAAATGGTAATGCCCACACTTAATTTTTTAATAAAAAATACCCACTTAAGAAAATGCTTCTTAGACTCAATGTTAGTACATCAAATTATTTCCAAACTTTTGGACAAAGCATGCACTAAATCATGAAGGTCGGGCATAATTTTTTTTAGCTTGCTCAACCACACATTTGAATAAGAAAAATAAACAAATATAAACAATGGAGTCACCTATAAGAAATATTTATCACTAGACAATGATCTATTATTCCAAAGACTATATAATCCCAAATTGAATTTTTGAAAATTCCCCTAAACCAACAAACTTAATCATAGAATAATCTCTTTCTATTGCACAAGTACATCAGACTTAAATTAAAAGGTCTCCCAAGGATTTAATCTTTCATTAACTGAAATATTGTTAGTAAACTTGGGAGATTTACAAGACCTAGCTAAAATATTGATAGTAAACTTGGTAGATTTACGAGACCTAGCTTTAGTTGAACAAGCCCTAGTAGAAGCAAGAAGATAACTCTTACTATTTACTCACCAACACAATAAACAAAATCTCAAATATTTATTTTTCTTCTAATTGAAGACCTCCTAACCCTTTGGAAGTCCTTAATAAATCACCAAGCCTTTCACAATGGACCCAAAAATAGTAGAGTCAAAAGAGTTAATATCAAACTTACTAAAAAAAATCTTAATAATAGAGACTAGGTCAATTTTAACTTTGTTTAGGTATAGGCTTAAAAAACCCACTTAATGTACAAAAAATACCATAAAGAATAATAATTTTGAAATCCTAAAAGATTGCATAAGAATTTTCTATGACCCTTACTATCTAACCAAGAAAAAATATAATAAGCTTATTTAGCTAGCTAACTTTAAAAGAATCCAACAAACATAAAGAGAAATATATTGTTTAAAAAGATAAACTAATTTACCCAATTAAAATTGATCAGCCAAAGAAAAAATTTAACACAATTTTAAAAGTTATAAACTAATTCCACTTGTTTAGGAGGGATGAAGTGAAAAGAGACCCTAAAATATCCTAACTCCAACCTTTTTCATTTTTTTTAATTGCAACCTTAAATTCAAAAGTCAAACAATAAATATAAATATGAAATGTCTCTTATAATTATGATTTGTGACCTCTATGTTATGTAAAAAATTCTAATGAATTAACATATTATTCACATTTTTTCAATTTTACATGTTTTTGGTGGATTTATTATTGAAAGGAGAATATAATGGTGAACTATATATTTTATGTAAATCAGTATCATTCTAGTATTCAAAAAAAATTAAATAATTTTCTTGTTAATATCTAAGTGTTTACTTTGGTATGCACCATCATTGATGAAGGAGGGATGATAGGCACCAAGCTATTGTTGCAAATCCTCAAACAAAACAACAAGAAAAGAATAGAAGAACAAAGAGAATGGAAGGGAGAATTGTCTCATAATTTCATTGATAAATTTCCCACAACATTACAATCATATTTTAGAATTTTTTTCTGAAATCAAATACATGCTACAGCCATATAATATGATCAAATTCATCTAAAATCATATTTCAATCTGCAAAATAACAACCTGCAATCTCCTTCCTTCATTCTTCAACCTACAATCAATAATCTTCTAGCAATTTTTCAAGAAAACTCCATTGATGGAACCAATGGATTCCAAAACTTATTACTGCTGCAAATATTATTTAGAACTCCTAAATAACATCATAAACATTAAAATAACATTAGACACTCAATATCTATGGCCTCATGCTTTCAACCTGCAAACTTGCAAATTACAACAATCTCCAACAACAAACTCCCAAAATTTGCAATAAAAAATGCATTTCATCTGCATAACATGGTTACATATTATTTCAACCTTATGAGTTGATTATAACTTCTCAATAAATGGACATATGTAGCTATAATTTCATCTTAAAAACCTGCAACAAACAAAGGAATTCATCCCCCCTTCCAAAGGCTACAACCAGCCCTTCAAATCTTCTCCAAAAATCTCCACAAAACAATGATTTTCCACACCAAAAACCACCCCCACCAGAATGTCACGACCCCATTTTGAAAAATCCCATATTAGCCAAATTAAACTCAATTAGATGCTCCAATAAAACTTCCTTCAAATCCACTTCTTAGCATTTTCCAAGTTTGGAAGACAACTTGCTCTCCCACTCCTAAAAAATAGGGACCCATTTAGAAATGAAACTACCAACTCAACTTGGGTTCCCATATTCTTTTGCAAATATTTTAAGGAGTAATCAATGAGTTAACAAAGTTTTTAACTCCCAAAATATCCACTCCCAAATTTTCCAAAAAAAAATGATTTTCAAAAAGTGAAAAGGATAGGAATGCCACCCAGGAAAACCCAACACACCAAAATTACAAAATTTAGGCCAATATTAAATTACAACATTTTTTTCTAATATTCCATTTTATTTGGCCTTTATTTTAATTTATTTCATCAACTCATAATAAAAAAACCTAAAGAAAATTCAAATTCAAATTACTTGATGTTGATTGCCAATTTGCCAAGGATGCTCCTACATCAATCATAGAAGATCACATGCACATCAAAGTGGGAGAAAAATTTAATGATATATTCATATGCCCTTTTCCATTATTTTTTTGGAACACTTTGACTAGATTATCCTTTGTGCATCTAGGGATGTAATTGATGATAACACAAGCCTCACAATTTATTAAATTTCGTAATGTTGTTTATAAACATTGGCAATCCATATTGAGGTGTAGATTTGTTAGAAGATAAAAAGTGAGTGAATTCTAAGAATTATTTTTTTGCTAATTGATTCTTTCCATTATAGGTTTAAGCTTGTACTCATATCTAAACCAAAACCAAGAATATTTAGTTTACATATTTTAAGGCATTTATAAAATCAAGCTCCAAACCTCCAATACTTGAAATAATGATTATCTACATGGCCCATAACATATTTGTATTATTGAATTTTAAGATAAGCATCACATTTAATTTATTTAATTTTAATATTAATCCTCTCATAAATATCTTTTATAAAAAAAAAAAAAAATTAAATAAATCACAATAACAACATTGTTTTTAGTAAAATAAATAATCATACATAGTTACTCAGACTCTCATAAATCTTATCTTTTATAAAAAATATTTTTAAAAAAAAATCATAATAAACAACATTTCTCTTCATTTAAATAAATAATCAAATACAATAACATTATTTAATATAAATAATAATTAAAAAATATTAAATATAGATAATATATTATTAAATATATATTTACTAGAATCATTAACAAATATTCAATATAAATAATAATAATTATAAAACATTAAAAATAAACATTAACAAATAATAGTAATTTTAAGATATAAATCTTTTAATTAAAAAATATTAATTAATTTATACAACTATAATAACAAAAGTATTACATTTCAATTTTCTACACTCATATTTGTAAAGGGTTTTTTTAAGTTGTACTCACCCCAATCTATGCAATAAAATTAAAACTCTATTTAAGAACTTAGTGTGAGTGGATATTTCCTTTGAACGGTGGAAATGGTAACCCCAAACTGCTATGGGAACGAGAATGACAAATTTGAACTATAATGTGGAATATTGTGGGAATAGCTCGACTTGCAAAGACTGAGGTTAAGGGGAGTTTAAGAGGGCCCCACCTATACCCAACCACCTAAGCAGTCAAATGCTTAAAGTGTGTCGGCCAAGCTTGGCCTAGAAGGTGTGGCCTAGAGGGTCTCTTCGCTTTATGATATAGTTGTACGAAACAAAAATGACTATAGGTTTTAATTTGGATAAAATATTAATCAATGTAAGTATATTTCAAATTAATTTAATAGTTCTAATTTAAGAAATTGAGAATGATAAATACAAATAATAAATAAAAGTAAGAGGGATTGAGATTTATCTAAAATTTATTATAATGTTAATTTTAATTTGTAAGAGAAAATTGTAAACTAAAATCCTATATTGAATCTTTAAACGAAGACTTGGAATGGTTGAAATCTAAAAATCTTGAGATGTAGGAAAAAAGTCACTGACAATATGGGCTAGGTGGTATTATTTTGTTTATTATTAAAAAAGCAAGGGAAAGGGCCCTGATCCCATATAGTAAAACACCAGATAATAGGCCTCGCGACCATCAATTCAGAACCACCAAAATAGACACAACAAAACAACAGACTGACATAGATAGCAAAACAACAACAATCCACTTGGTCACCAAACAAAGCATCAAAAAGAAACCATGAAACCATCCATAGGAAACAACAAACTAAAGTAAACCATAACAAACATGGAGGCACACGGGCCAAATGAAGAAACATGAACACATGCCCCACAACAAGGAAACAACATACCTTAGCTAATTCTTAGGACTATTGTTCAGGTCCCACTCCATCTTTAATTGGTTCAACTCATCACTCCAGGTATCCTTTCCTTTAGTAGAATTATCCTCAATTGGCATTTTAGTGTAGAAAAATGTATGATCGCTTTTACATTTTCACAATTGTTTGGGCCCTCCTAGTTAAATTGGACTTAATTGTGCCTTATTTTAGTGTTGTGAAGTGTACCTCTTTACACTTCACACTTTCACACTTATTTAGGGCTCCTTTAATTAATTGAGCTTAATTATGCCTTAATTGACCCTTTAATTTATTTACCAAGCCTAATAAATTATATTTTCTGAAGAGGAAACCTGATATTCATTAATGCCTTAACATAACACTTGAACTCATTGATCAATGTGTGTCCTACGTTTAGGAACCTAGGACCCATTCGCCCATGGGAAAATGGGTCCTTTGTTAGAGTTATCATACATTAGCTAATAATTAATTAATCTTTAATTAATTATTAGTCTAATCTATTCTCATACACTTAACCTGAACTTAGGATTGCTTTATTAATTAAGTTAATATTAGATCATTATGTCTCATCTCATGTGATATTGAGTTAATACTTTTTCTTCAAATTTCTCTATTTTAGAATTTTTTTTGAGAAAATTAAAAAAGCAGCAAAAAAAATTTAACAAAAAAGTTTGGGGCGGATTTTTAAAAAAGAGGGGTGCATTTATGAGGGTAGTACCCATAAGTACCTACACCCACAAGCCTACGAGCCCCACCCCAAGTGCCGACGGCTTTCCCTTTACCCACCAGCAACTATTTCCACCATCGACCGGAGGCACTTTTTCCATCACCAGCTGGTTTTTTGGTTTTCCAATAGCTTCCTCTAGTTTCTCTAGCAATTGACATTTGTTCCAGCAAGGTGTCAATTTTTTCAAGGAAAGCAGGGAATATTTCATTTTAGGCAAGGAATATTCTAGCAAATATTTTTTGCATAGGGAGGCCAATATTTTTTTTGGCAAACAAGGATTATTCGTGTTGACCTCAGCAGTACGGTCCGTTGCACATGGCCCCTTTGACCCCCTTTATGCCCTAAAAGGGGTGTTTTTTTCTTTTGGCCATAACTTGGGCATACGCTATTATTTTTCAGCAAACAAGATATCGTCGAAAAGCTAATTCCATCAAATTTCTAGTGGTGTGGGTCTCATCACTTTTTTTTTCTAGTGCATTCTACAACCTATTGAAGTAAGAGGATCTATTTTCAGTCTTGAGCTTGTAACTTTTGACTAATTTCTTCATTTTTTGTGATTCCAGCGCCATTGGAACAGTCTTTCCGAGATCTTCAGTTTCATCCATGCGATTTTTTCAGATTGTTCTCCAAGTATATTTTATTAAGATTTTTGTGTTTTCACACTTTGGTGAATTACTTGGACATATTAGCTCTTGGGAACTTCTCGTTTGTGTGCGATAACTCACTTTTAGTTGTTCTATATGGATTTCTAGTATTTTGTCATGCATGTTCTCTTTTTTAAATGCACTAAGATAAAGTTCCTTTGTATTGCACCTGTATTATGGGATCTTGCTTTGTGCCTTATTGTGCTTGCACTATGATATAAAGTGTCATGGAGGTTGATGTTTGTCTTTGTTTTTCCTTCATACATTTCTCATGCATGTGTGCCTTAGTTTTCACATCATTTATATCTACTTGTACTTTCATGTCTGCACATTTAGATGTTCTTGGTTCTTTATCATGCACTACATTTAGGAATTCAGTTTTAGTTTACCTATCATACCTCTCCTTTGTCAGCATTATGGGGGAGTGGGTTTACTGTTAGTGCTACTGCTTCCTTGGTTTCGCATTGGAGTGAGCTATGTATACAATATTTGTTCTTATGTACTAGTCGAATGTAGTGGTCGGTTACCCATGCATTTTGGTGAGATGGAGCACTTACCATATGGAAACTCTTGCATTCCTATTTCTAGAGGCGACCTTCCATTTTTCACATGATTAGTTCTTCAAACTATTGGTACTTGCGCCATCTGTATCTTTGAGTTCTTGATGTTTACCATGGTTTTCCATTAGATTCGAGTAGTGTTGTTGGGGGAACTCATACAGATTCTTGTCTTCTTGATCTTGATCATCAAATGTTTCAGCGAAGGTTCTTTTCTTTCAGCATTTCAGCAGTCTTTCTTCGACAGTGTTTGCAGCTTCTTCATGCTTCTGGATGTTTCTTTGTTCCTATCTTTTGGGACAACCTTGTCTTGTTTGGAGGCTTCTTCAGTCCTTCACTTGGATTTCATCTCTTTTTGGAGTGGAGTTTTTCCCATGAATTTTTCTCTATTTCTCCATATTATAGAGATCTTATGTTTGTACATGGGTACCTTATTTGGCCTTGTTTGTCATGACCCATCATGCATTCTTTTTAGGGTTTTTAGCTACTCCCTAAGTTCATGTTAAGGGGGAGTGTTAGAGTTATCATACATGAGCTAATAATTAATTAATCTTTAATTGATTATTAGTCTAATCTATTCTCATACACTTAAGCTAAACTTAGGATTGCTTTATTAATTGAGTTAATATTAGATCATTATGTCTCATCTCATGTGATGTTGACACTTGTCATGATTTGACCCCTTTCTCGTTTAAGGATTTTCTCTTATAAGCATTCAACCCTCATTGTAATTACTCTCAGATACTCGTGCGAAATATCTGGAGCTCTCATATCTTCTTGAAAAACTCTTCTGTAGTTTTTTCTTGTTGAAGAATATTGCATATTTTGTTTGTAGATCTCTTGCGTGGAAGGTATATTTGTTTTTTGTTTGATTTTGTGGCTTGTGGTTTTGTGCTTGTTTCACAATTCTAACATGGTATCAGAGCGTGGATTCAGTGAACCCTTTTTCAATTTATGAGGTTTTTTTCTTCAACAAGGGTTGTAGACTTCAAATCTAAATCCCCTTTGTTTTTTTTGCAAATTTTGGAGGTGGGAATTTTTCAAAGATTTTTTGTGTGAAAAGGACCTCGCCGTTGGATCCAGAGCTATCGAGAAAGTCAATTTTGGATTTTGTTTCGCCTGATTTTGATTCCTAACACCAGATCTATATGAGGTTTTGAAGTAGTTGCTTTGTTTCCATATCCGAAGGGTAGTTGCAATTTTGGTGCATTTTGAGCTGAAATAGACATCATCAACTTGCTCAGAAGGCCTAAAAACCCTAATACTGCCTGTCAAATCGTCAAATTTGGTGAAGTTGGAATTTGAGGCAAAAAAAAATTGCCAGGGAAGTTGTACTGCCTCCCCAACATGTAGATCAAGGTAAAAATTAAAAAAAGGGTGAAAATTTTTTACAGGTCAGCTCATGCTTTTTTTTCAAATTTCTTTATTTTAGAAAAAAAAAATTGGGAAAATAAAAAAAGTAGCAAATTTTTTTTAACAAAAAAGTTCAGGGTGGATTTTTAAAAAAGAGGGGTGCATTTATGAGGGTGGTACTCGCAGGTACCAACACCCATAATCCTGCGGGCCCCACCCTAGGCACCAGCGGCTTTCCCTTTACCCACCAGTGGCTATTTCCACCACTGATCAGAGGATATTTTTCCATCATCAGCTAGTTTTTTCGTTTTCCAGTAGCTTTCTCTAATTTCTCCGACAATCAGTGTTTGTTCTAGTAAGGCATCGATTTTTTCAAGGCAGGCAGGGAATATTTCGTTTCAGGCAGGGAATATTATAGCAAATATTTTTTGCACAGGGAGGCCGATATTTTTTTTGGTGAACAAGGAATATTCATGCTGATGTTAGTGGTGTGGTCAGCTGCATATGGCCCCTTTAACCCCCTTTATGCCCTAAAAGGGGTGTTTTTTTCTTTTGGCCATAACTTGGGCATATGATATTCTTTTTTAGCAAACAAGATATCGTTGAAAAGATAATTCCATCAAATTTCCAGTGGTGTGGGTCTCATCACTCTATTTTTTTACTAGTGCATTCTACAATCTATTGAAGTCAAAGGAGTTATTTTCAGTCCCGAGCTCGTAACTTTTGACCAATTTCTCCATTTTTCGTGATTCTAGCAGCGTTGGAACCGTCTTTCAGAGATCTTCAGTTCCATCTATGCAATTTTTTCAGATTTTTCTCCAAGTATATTTTATTCAGATTTTTGTGTTTTCACACTTTGGTGAATTACTTGGACATATTAGCTCTTGGGAACTTCTCGTTTGTGTGGAATGACTCATTTTTGGTTGTTCTATATGGATTTCTAGTATTTTTTCATGCATGTTCTCTTTTGTAAATGCACTAAGATAAAGTGCCTTTGTATTGCACCTATATTATGGGATCTTGCACATCACTTTGTGCCTTATTATACTCACACTATGATATAAAGTGCCATGGGGGTTGATTTTTGTCTTTGTTTTTCTTTCATACCTTTCTCATGCGTGTGTGTCTTGGTTTTCACATCCTTTATATCTACTTGTACTTTCATGTCTACACATTCAGATGTTCTTGGTTCTTTATCATGCACTACATTTAGGCATTCAGTTTCAGTGTACCTGTCATACCTCTCCCTTGTCAGCATTATGGGGAGGGTTTACTATTGGTGCTATTGCTTCCTTGGTTTTGCATTGGAGTGAGCTATGTATACAGTATTTGTTCCTATGTACTAGTCAGATATAGTGGCTCATTACCCATGCATTTCGGTGAGATAGAGCACTTACCATATGGACACTCTTGCATTCCTATTTCTAGAGGCAATCTTCCATTTTTCACATGATTAGTTCTTCAAACTATTGGTACGTGTTTTGTCTGTATCTTTGAGTTATTGATGTTTACCATGGTTTTCCATCAGATTCGAGTAGTGTCGTTGGGGGTGCTCATACAAATTCTTGTCTTCTTGAACCTGATCATCAGATGTTTCAACGAAGGTTCTTTTCTTTTAGCATTTCAACAATCTTTCTTTGACAATGTTTGCAGCTTCTTCATGCTTATGGATGTTCCTTTCTTCCTATCTTTTGGGACAACCTTGTCTTGTTTGGAGGCTTCTTTAGTCCTTCACTTGTCTTTCATCTCTTTTTGGAGTGGAGTTTTTCCCATGAATTTTTCTCTATTTCTCCATATTATAGAGATCTTATGTTTGTACATGGGTACCTTATTTGGCCTTGTTTTTCAGGACCCATCATGCATTCTTTTTAGGGTTTTTAGCTACTCCCTAATTTCATCTAAAGGGGGGGTGTTAGAGTTATCATACATTAGCTAATAACTAATTAATCTTTAATTGATTATTAGTCTAATTTATTCTCATACACTTAAACTTAGGATTGCTTTATTAATTGAGTTAATAATATTAGATCATTAAATCTCATCTCATGTGATGTTGACACTTGTCATGATCTAATCCCTTTCTCATTTAGGTATTTTCTCTTATAAGTATTCAACCAGGTCATTGTAATTACTCTTGGATACTCACGGGAAATATCTGGAGCTTTCATATCTTATTGAAAGTCTCTTGTGTATCCTTTTCTTGTTGAATAATATTGCATATTTTGTTTGTAGATCTCTTGCATGGAAGGTGTATTTGTTTGCTATTTGATCCCGTGGCTGGTGGTTTTGTGCTTGTTTCACAATTTTAACATCCTCTCTTAGACCTAGGACCTAAATTTAAATTATATTTTTTGTGATATTTTAATGTTTTCAAATTTGTGCTTCAATGTTGGCTTGTGATATTTGAATTTTGGGAAATTGAGGATACATACCTATAAATATAAGGTTATTTCACTATGTTTCACCTAGCAATTTTATGATCAAGTTTATGAGATTTCAAAAGCATTTCAAGAGAAATTCAAGGCATTCAAAGGTAGATTTATTGAAGATTTATTGCAGCATTCAAGATCGATTTATCATGTCAAAGTCTTCTTGCTTCATGCATGTTTTTGGAGCTAATATGATGATGTAGGTTTCATGATCCATTCAAGCATTCAAAGCCATTATTTCAAGCAAGATTCAAGGTTAAAGATCCACACCCATTGAAGCCATTTCATGCAAGTTACAAATCTACATTTCAAATGTTTAGACTAAACTATGGGTTGATATTGAAGATAAACTATCCTTGTAATTCTATCTAGTTGGAAAATGTATTTGAATCAATCCTCGAGAGTTTCATAGTAGTTTCCTTAGTTTATTTCTTAAGTGTCAATCCAGGGATCGTAAGCTTGTGAAGGGTGTTGCGGTAGTCTACCTAAGGGCTAAAACTAGTGAACTGAGTGGGGATGGATGCAACCAACACTCTAGAAAATATTTAATCTAGCTTATGGTTTCTATTGCGATAGGAATTTTTCAATGGCTGGAAGTTCACAATACAATAGAGATTTCCCAATGCGACAGAAAGTTCACAAAACATAATAACTTGTAAAAGTAGTGCATATAATTGAATGATAAATAAACTGTTGAAAACCTTTTATTCTTCAAGTAACAACTACATTTGATGGTGAACTGATCACACCAATCATAAAACTAGAATTTAACAATGAACTAACCACATTAGTCAAGATCAAAACTTTTCAAATTTAAAAAGGAATTGAAATCATAAACTACTCACACCTTGCAAAAATGGAAAACAAAATACATAACATACAAATTCTAACTATTTCAAACATAAAACAATCTCATCGAGTGTCTCAAGAGTGGGCCCTTCCTCTAGTTCACAAGGTGAGTGAGAAGAATTATGTTACACTAACTCAATATCATGATCATCCAATTCAACCAATCGTAGAACCAAAATATATGTATGACCTATTCTTTGTTATCTCTATATATTCCACAGTCTAAACCATAACATATTTATATACGACTTCTTACTGTTATA
>VDFB02017924.1:0-28756 GCA_007258455.2 Sequoia sempervirens
TTTGGCTCCAAACTAAAGAGGAGCTCTATTTATGGGCGGGTTTCTAATTTTTGGGTAACTTTTTGGGGACAAGCTCGCATATTGCGAAAGGGTGATTCTGTAGCTTTCTATAACTTGCATGTGTTGTAGAACTTGGGGATTTGAGACCCTCTACATGTAAGAAGCTCCATTTTCTAAATAATAAAATTATTCTCTTGTTTGTGGGTTATTTTTCTAAGTCTCGGGTTGCGCCCTCATCAACTACAGATGGTTTTGAATAAGACTCCTATTGATAACACTCAAATAAGTAGCAATTACACTCAACATAATCCACTAGTACACAAAAAACCATTGTCTTTGATTGTAATCATTAAAACTAAGAAACTCATAAATTTAACTAACTTCAAAAAAACTATAACATTGTTCTTTTCTAAGGACTGCAAATCTAGCTTCAATTCACCAACTTTTACAATGAGGAGAGTCATGCAGTATGTAATGTCGCATAATTTCATCTAGGGGAAATTCCACATTTTAGCACTTTACCTAGCATTTATGATGCCTAAGAGAATTAATGACAAAAATCCCATGGATCAAATTTCACAATTCTAGCTCCATGAGGACCATTGGTGAAGCAACAAAAGCCTAATGACATGTTTCCCAAAAATTGATGTTTTGGACACCTGTGCGGCGCACAGACATATGTGCGACGTGCTAGCGTCCTGTCAATTTTCCAAGTCTGAAACAAGGAATCTCAAATCTTGACTCCTGACATGTGTCTTGGCGGTTAGGATTTCGGGTGTAACGGCTCTTTGTCGCCCTTTCATGCAACAAGACCCCTCATTTGCTCTCATTTTGGGGGTTCAAGTCATTTAGTCAAGCTCTCTCTTTAGTTTTCACTCTTGAGTTCTCTTCATTCTTGATAGCAACACTCACAAGCGAAGCCATGCCAGACTGAGGTCCCTCCAATAATTATAGCTCTCAAGCAAGCACTCAATGGTGCATCTATGTGCTTCAGAGAGGGTCTAGGCCCATGGCTAATGCTCTCTCTCTCTCACTCACTCTTCTATTTACTTGCTCATTTGCTACTTAGTGGTGTAGGGTCTACTCCTGAAGTGGGTTTTGCTTTCACCACACACTTTGTCCACTTCGATTACTCTCCTTTCCTATTTGTCTATCCATGGAGGTGGGAACACCAAAATGAGGGTTTGACTGAGGCAAACCCCTATATAGCCCCAACCTTTTGCCCTTGTTCTTCTATGTGTCGGTTACAAAGTGGAGCTTGGAGTGAAGACTTGAACACCCGGTTGAAGGTAAGTTTTCTCCAAGTTCTCTTTGTGCTTTATTTGAAGTTTATATTCCCTATTTGATCATTTTGTTAGGTAGACCTTAGATCCGTGTTGAGAAGTGAGATTTTACTCTGCCTACTCGAGCTCTTGAGCTTTCTCTTGGTTAGGACACCAATGTGCCACTTAGACAACAACGCGTCGCGTTGGAATCTTGAATCTACGCTGATATCCTTAGGATGATAGCTCCTCTGTCAGAGGTAGAAATCCAAAAGTTTCACTCTCTCAGGATCTGAAGTAGTTTTCTGTAAAAGTTAGCATGTACTTTTTCTCTTTGCAATTTCTTCATTATGTTTGAGTTGAGGTGGATAAGGGAAATTTGTTCCCTGGTGATCTCTTGAGAACAAAGAGACCCATGTGCAGTGAATCCCTCTTATCTCACATTTTGGTGAACCTAACGTGAATTATGTCAGATCTATTTTATAATGTTTCCATGTTTATGATAACACTTTCTCTAAGGAATATTTTGATATGTTGGATGACACTCTACATGAATTCTTAGAATTTCCCTCCTCTATCCGCAAACCTTTCGAACAATCTTCCTCTCCGCAAGCTGAGGAGTCAGTAAATGTAGTAGTGGTCTTTGTGGATCCTCCAAGCCCTAAGAAACCTATCATTTACATGACCCCAGCTAGCCCTTCTTCTAGGGAGGATAATTCTATCCACGGGGTTTCATATCGAAATGATTCACTGGATTTGTATAACAAGGTTCATAAAAGCTATGGAATCCACTTCCTATAATGTTGTCAGACACACATATAATACAAGAAGAAACAAATAGAACTTGGATCAACAACCTTTTGTTTCTACATCTCAACCCACTGAAGTCCCTACTTCTTTACCGCCTTCTCAACCAAGTCTTCCTTTGGCACCTAAACTTGTGATCAAAGCACTAGGTGATTATGATCTTGTCGAGCAACCTCATGTTACTCCAACCAAGATCTCACTTTGGGATTTGCTTCATACCACTCTGGTTTATCGGGAGATGCTTCAGGAAGCCTTGCAGAAGATCCTCTTGCCTGCCTCCGCTAGGACTACAGATGTTAATGCACTTTTGGCTCACATTCATGTGGATTCACAAAATATTACATTCCATCCGCAAGAACTACTGCCTCCAGATGTGCAGAAACAAGCAGACCCCTTGATGATTATAAATAATGTTAATAATATTGATATTAGGCGTACTCTCGTTGACGTTGGTTTGGCTCTCAACATTTGCAGTATTGACTTACTACCTAAGATTAAAGTTGATTCATATTCTCTAGCTACTTCTTCCTTGTAAATTCATGGGTTCGATAATTTCAGCCATCAAGCTCTAGGCATGATAATACTGCCTTTGCAACTAGGCCTAGTTACCTTGCCTACTTTGGTTTATGTGATTCTTGGCCCTTTACCTTACAATCTTCTTTTGGGGAGACCTGTTGGAAAAATGAAGAATAACATCTCATTTTGTTACTTTGTGTTGTCATTGATGTCACCATGATATATGAGTTGCAACTGCAAGATCAAGTCTAAATTTGTTTTAGTATTTTGGTTAGGCATTTGAACCGGTATTTTTCTTACATCCTTCAATATTTTGATCCGCATTGGTTTGTTGGTGATTATTGTTGCTTGTGGTTTTGGGAAATGGTTTGTAGTCATCGAGAGCATGTACATTCAAGATCTCATGTATCCAGATGCTCGTATGGTGTATCAACATTACACTGGTATCTGCAATTGTGCTATTAGGTCTATCCTTGGCCAACATAATGAATGCATTGTGTAAATGGTGAATTAATTCTTGTTATGCGGATATATGTGTGACCAATATTAGGTCCATGCCGACTTGATGTAGTGTGTTGGATGTGTGAATTGCTTTTTGAGAAATTTTTTGTGAAATTTTTTGAGAAAGCTTGAAGCTGACAGTTGGTATTTTTGGAGAATAAGAAGTGCATCTAATTAGGCCAACCTAATTGATGCTTGTGGAGAGATCAGATATATATATTGGATAGTTTTTTTAGTAGTGTAATGGTTTTATTGTGAATGTGAATGTGAAGAAGAGAAAATATGATGAAGCATGTCAAGTCAGTTTATTGAGCTTCATTGGAACTGAATCTACACTCACTAGGTGTACTTTATCAGTTCATTTTCTAGTTGTAAGCCACTTTTGTCATTGTAATTATGTAGGCAGTGAGCTTTGTATTTGGATTGGAATAATTGGATGATATCTGATCCGAAAATTTAAGAAGATACTGATTCACCCCCCTCTCAATATCTTGGACATTTAACAATTGGTATAAGAGCTTGGTTCCTTTGGAAAAGCCTAACAACTTGAGGGAGATCCTGAAGATGGAAGAAATAAATGATAAAGAAGAGCTCCAAACTGCTCTTAAGGATCTTGACAAATTTGAAAGAGAAAATAGAGATTTGAAAGAGAATCTTGAATATGTGAATGAATGTGTCCAAAAATTAAAGGAGCAATTGAAAAGTTCAAAGATAGGCATAAGGAAGTAACTGATCAATTGAAGAAGTCTAATGAAGATATTTTCGGTTTGAAAATGCAAGTAGAGGAGAAGAAAATAATTGAAGAGTGTCTGAAAAATTTGGTACAAAGAAAGTTTGAAGATTGCACCAAGATTGAACAAGAAGTTGTGAACCTGAAAGTGGATCTGAAGAAGGTGAAACTCTATGAAAACAATTTCAAATCTAGCTCAAACAGGCTTGATGAATTGATTGTAGGACATAAACCAAGTAAAGACAAAGGTGGTCTAGGAAATGATACCAGTGAAGGTTCCAAGACTGTGAACAATCATAAGACTTAGAATGAAGGAAAGTAGAAAGGAAATTCAAGGAACTCTGCTAGGAGACCTCCTATGAAACAACCTAATGCACAAAGGTATCCTTCTTTTAATGGCACTTGTTTTTCATGCAATAAATTTGGTCACAAGGAAACATAATGTAGTAGTAGGATGAATCAGTTCCCTGGTCCTTTTACTGGTCAATGTTTTGCATGCAAAATAATTAGACATAGGGCAAGTGAATGCAAAACCTTGATGATGAATTAGTTTAATGGAGGAAGAGTGAATCAATCCTTTAATGGCTACTGCTATACTTATAACAAGTATGGACATAAAGCTAATTGATGCAAAACAAGAGTTAGTAGAAGTCAATCTAATCAGAGAAATATTGTTTGCTATAACTGCAACAAACCAGGACATGTTTCAAGAGTTTGCAGAAGCAAGAAGAGTAAGGAGACCAATATGGTAGAAAAGAATGAATCTGCAAATAAGGTTGACAAAGATGAGATTAAGCAAGAGATGAATAAGATTTGGAGGAAGAAAGAACCAGAGACTACTGATGTGTCGGTGCCCTCATTCGGTATAGATGATTCCTCTGGGAATCAGACCTAGCATGGTCTTAGGGGGAGCACTATCAGAAAATCATAAAGAACCCCCTGGATAAATGGTGTGTCAGAGGATTGCACGAGGATGAAATGTGAAGGATGAATAATTAGAGGTTTTGGAAAAGGAACTAAAAGGAAATATGAAGGAATGATCCTTTGTGGAGCGAATTGGGGTTTTTATGAATAAAAGAGGAGTTTTTAGCAACTTTTTGAAAATTTTCCGCATTTAATGTGAATTAGGGCAGATCGTTGTTTTATAAATAATTTTTTTTAGGCATTTTGACCATTCATGCATTTGAAGAAATTGAAGAGCTTTTGGAGCATTCTTGAGGAGATTTGGAGTTTGAGCTGTGAAAACCCTAGTTGAGGTTCATTGTGAAGAAAAAGGTATTTTAATCTTTTGAGCAGTTGTGTTTTGTGTTGTTTGAGTTGTTTGAATTCAGAATTGGAAGAATGGCAACCCTTGTAGCTGTTTAAGTGTTGGAGAGGCTGAGACCCTCTTATAGAAAATATTCCTTCAAAGTTTTTGAAGATGACCCCATGGGGGCATTCTCATTAATCCCTCATGGAATTATGTTGACTGAGGATATAAGGATGTCTATTCAAGTAAAGTTTGAGGAATATAATCACACAAACTTGATTGACATTTGGCAGAATGAGCATGTTGGTGATGATTTCTTGATAAAAACTGTGTACTTGAACCTGGTCACAAAGATGTTAGACAGATGGAACAATTTTCCCAATTTCATCTATGATGAAAAATTTGTGAAATTAGTCCTAAGTAGAATCCATGATAAATTCCTATGGATTGACCAGACACACCTGATAACTAAGGAATCGATTAGGTTTGTTACTGGGCTTTGGGATAAAGGTACAATACCTATGTTGAACACTATGAAGAATGAGGTTTTAATGGAACTTACAAGAGCCGCATATGACAAGAGAGCCTTAACAATGAAATCCATCACTAATCCAGTTGTGAAGTATGCATCTATCATGATCGGTCACAAAATATACTTCACAAACAGAGAAAACTCTATTTCAGCTACAACAATCTATATTGGCTTTGATATGGTTGTAAATGGTGCAAATTATGGTATATGTGAGCTTCTTCGGTTATAGTTGCTTGAGAACTTGAAGTCAACGAAGGAAAGGAAGTATGCTTTCAAATTTGGTTCATTGATTGTATGTCTGTTGTTTTATTTCATGAAGAGACTTTTGGGAAAGAATGAAGAAGTATTTTGGGACTCATCCAAACTAGTAGGACATTAAATTTTTGATTATATGCATATTCTGGGTAATCTAGATGTTCAAGATGATGCTCTAACAACATTCTTTGTTGTATTCAAGAGAAACATGAATGAAAGGGAAAGGATTCCAAAGAGAATTGTTGAGAAGTATAAAGATGACATCATATTCCATGTTTCCTCTTATGAATGCATGATTGAGGCTGTAGAACCATGAACCATATGAATTCAACCTTTGGGATATGAGGTAACAAAAGAAGAAGCTAAAGGTTATGTGCAAATGTTGTTGAAGAATCTGAAGGATACCAACAAACCCAGGATTGGTACATATGCTGAAAAGTCTATGGAGATTCATCTGGAGCAACAAAATCCTAAAATAAGAAAGAAAGTGGAGAAAACACTTAAAGAAGCTAGATTCACTGATGATGATATTTCCATTGGGAGGGCTAAGGGAGAATAGTTGGAGGCAGAATCATCTGGCCTAAGGAGATCCGGTAGGACTACCTCTGCAAAATCCTCTGCAACCCCTACAACAAAAATTGAACCCAATAGCGTTGATAAAGGAAAAGGCCATGTTTCCTCTAGACCGACTACTAGATCTAGGAAGAGGAAAGAAACTCCTCTGATATCCCCTACAAAGAGAGGAAGGAAAGAGAAAGAAACAAGGGAGAAAAATCTCAGTGTTACAGAAGATCAAGATGAAGATGAAGAAGATCTTGATGCAAAGCTGGTGAGGAGAAGAAGAGGGGGTTTATCCTCTGGTGAAGGTGCTTCTACAAAAGTTGTTGGTTCCAAGAGAGTACATGTTGTATCATCTTCTGATGATGAGGAAGTGCAATAATTTGGTGTTCATGTGCACACCAAACCATAATCAAAGAAGTCTAAGGTGTCTGAGAAGCCTTTGCGGACTAGAGAGAAGAACAAGACAATCCGGTAAGTTTTGGTCCCCACTTTAAATTAGAGGCAACTCTCAATTCCTTGCTACATTTTGAGAATATGCTTCAACCTACAATGGAATACTATGATAATGCTAATAAGAAAACTTTTCTTTTAGTTGTTATTCAATATGTTATCATCTTAGAAGTTAAGTGGGATGATATAAAGAAAGATGTACTTGAAAGTATGTGGGTAGCTCCGATGAAAAGGAGATCAGAGGCTATTGAATTTGAAGAGAAAATCAGGAATGATGCATATAATAAGATTGGGGTCTTCCCTGACCCAAGATGATATGGAATCTTTGAAGAAGATCTGTGCAAAAATGTTTCAGATGAAGAAAAGAGTGAACATTTTAATGCCAAGGAATAAAAATTTGACAAAGAAGATAAGGAAGGAAACAAGAAAAGTGATCCAGGATACAATAGAAAAATATGGCATGCTTAAAGTTGATGAAGATGTTGCTGCTAAAAATGCAGAGGAGAATATCCCTCTTGATACAGGTAATGGAGATATTTCTGAAAACATTAATGTTGAAATTGATGTCGGTGGTGAAAATAATCCTCTGGAAGGTGAAAAGCAGAATGAAGGTGAAGCTGAGCCTAAAAAGAATAATGATGCTCCTTCGGTGCACACTGAAAGGGAAAAAGGAAATAATGAACAAGGTAATGCAGAAGAAGGAAAAGGCAGTGAAGAAGAAGAAAAAGATAATCTAGGAAAAGAGAAAAATAAAGATGGAAAAGATGAAAATGATGAAGAGGATAACAAGGATAAAGACAAAGATGAAAATAAAAAAGAAGAAAAGAAAGAAGAAGACAAAAAGGAGGAAGAAGAGAAAGAAAAGGGAGAGGAAGAAAAGGAAAACGAAGAATCTACCAGGAAAAATGAAGAAAGTGAAAAGTAGATTGTAAAATATCTTAAGAATTCCAAAGAATTGTCCTCTAGTAATGATGTTCTGAAAGGCTTGTTATCCAAGCAAATCAGATTTCAGCTAATAATTCCTCAGGAGCTTCTACAACTTCCCATGATTGAAGGGTTTTTGGATATGGAGAAGATGTCTCCAGTGCATAAAGTGGTGTTAGGAGATGCTTTGCAAGCATCCAAAAGGAAGGAAATTATTGAAGCTCATCAGAAAGGAACAAAACTTATAGAAAATTCTCTTAAGGCATTGTAGGAAGTCATATGTGGTGCATCCATTGACACATCTCTCACTCCTATTCAAAATTTGAGATTGTTTCTAGATTCATTCAAGGAATATATCTATGGGCTTAGTGAAAAGACAAAACAAGAGGTTGAGGAGAAACTGGTAGAGAAAAGGTTATTGGCATTAAACGAAAAGTGTGCTCTTGCACACTCAAGCATTGAAAATAATTTGGAAGTTGTGAAGGTTTGTGAGTCAGAAGAAAATGTCGTCCTTGATTACTACTTGAAGTGGTCAGATTCCACTTAGAATATTAAGGTTGTTATGGAATTCATTGAGTCTCAGTTGTCTGCCATCTCCGGTACTTACAACCTATCCAAAGATAGAGACATATCAACTTGGAATGCCATCACTGCACATAAAGAAAAATTATTTGTCTTGTAGAAGTAGAAGGAAGAAATTATCAAAAAAATTGATCAGTTGAGTGACATTGTAAGAGTGGAATACACTCCAGTTGGCAAGGTTCTAGCATGCACATAAAAACTTGAAAAGATAAATTTTACTCCTGATACTTCAAATGGTGCAAAAGAAACTCAGGTAGAGTTGGAATCCCTAAACCAGATGTTGATTGCCACAAAGGATAGCTAGGAGAATGGAAAATTAGTATGGGAAGGTATTCTGAAGGAGCTTCAAGGCTCGCTATCCTCTGGTTGATACATGTTTCTTTGTTTGTTTTAAAAGTTTTTAGTTGTTTTTGGGACACCCTTTGTCCTTGATGTCAAAAGGGGAGTGAAGAATGGTGAAATGTTGGTGTTAGGGGGAGAAGTGTTATAAATAAGGAGTTTTGTAAATATTCTATTTGGCACATGTTGCCATCAATGAAAAAGGGGGAGATTGTTGGAAAAATGAAGAAGAACATCTCATTTTGTTACTTTGTGTTGTCATTGATGTCACCATGATATTTGAGTTGCAACTGTAAGATCAAGTCTGAATTTATTCTAGTATCTAAACCGGTATTTTTCTTACATCCTCTGGTATTTTGGTCCTCATTGGTTTGCTGGTGATTATTGTTGCTAGCAGTTTTGGGAAATGGTTTGTAGTCATTGGGAGCATGTACATTCAAGATCTCACGTATCTAGATGCTCGTATGATGTATCAACATTACACTGGTATCTACAATTATGCTATTAGCTCTATCCTTGGCCAACCTAATGGATATATTGTGTAAATGGTGAATTAATTCTTGTTATGCAAATATATGTGCGACCTATCTTAGGTCCATGCTAACTTGATGTAGCATGTTGGATGTGTGAATTTATTTTTGAGAATTTTTTTGTGAAAGCTTGAAGCCAACAATTGGTATTTTTGGAGAAGAAGAAGTGCATCTAATTAGGTCGACCTAATTGATGCTTGTGGAGAGATCAGATATATATTGGACAGTTTTTTAATAGTGTAATGGTTGTATTGTGAGTGCGAGTGTGAAGAAGAGAAAATATGATGAAGTGTGTTAAGTCAGTTTACTAAGCTTCATTGGAACTGAATCTACACTCACTAGGTGTACTTTATCAGTTCATTTTTTGGCTATAAGACACTTTTGTCATTATAATTCTGTAGGAAGTGAGCCTTTGTATTTGGACAGTGAGTCCTGGCAGCGAGCCACCCATTTTTTAATATCTTATAACCAGATATACTATATTGTGAGCTAACACTCATTTTGGTTTTTCCCATTTTGGGTTTTCCATGTAAAAATCCTAGTGTTCATGTGTTCTGTGAGTTCATGTTCTGTTAATTCTTTCACTTATCTTTTCTATTGTATGCATTGGAATAATTGGATGGTATCTGATCTAAAAATTTAAGAAGACACTGATTCACCCCCCTCTCAAGCTCTAGGCACAATAATACTACCTTTGTAGCTAGGACCCGTTACCTTGCCTGCTTTAGTTTATGTGATTCTTGGCCCTTTACCTTACAATATTATTTTGGGGAGACCCTGGATTCATACTATGGGTGTCGTAACTTCTACTTTACACAATTCCTTAAAGTTTGTTGCAAATAATCGGGTGGTCACAATTAAAGATAATTTAGAAGTTGTTCACCTTTGTGAGCTAGAGGTTTCCAGTCAATCTTTAGTTGTCTCCACTCTTAAGAATTGTATTACATCCTTAACCACTGACACTATGATGTGTTCCTTGATGATACCCTCCATGGAGGTTGTCCCCAAAGTGAATTTCGTTAGAGACGAGTCACCTAAAGCAAAAAGTCCTAGTTCTTCCTCGTCTTCTCCTTCTTCTGAATCAAATGCTTTCCTCGGTGATGATTGGGGCTCTTTGGAATTCTTTGAATTCTTCATTGCAAAATATAAAGCAAGTCCCACTTGTTTAGAGTTCCCGAATTCCTCCAACGTAAAAGTGGATGACCCTCCCATTGAGGAAGAGAATTGTGATCCTGTCCAGGGGCCCAATCCTCCCCTTATTGAGGAGAGTGGCCTCACTCTTGTAAAAGAGGTTAATGTTTGTGAATCAAGTAGAGGAGATAGTTTCACTCTTGTGGATGCATTCGATGTTCATTAGTGGAACAAAGCCTTCTATGTAGAGCCACCACCTCCCAAGGTTTTACAAACTCGTTATGGTTTTGGATATGAACTTGCTTCTCGGTATGGATATGGGTAGAAAGGAATAGGGCATATTTAGGTTTGGGATGCTCTATTGAACAATCTAAGCAGAAACCTTGGTGGAGTGTTAATGTGATTTCGGTTGAACCACTGAGTTTGGTCCATCTTGAGTTGATAAAGGATAGGGGGTAGACTGAAAAAGTTCCTTTAGATGTCTTCTCTTCATATGAAGCACTTGAGGAATTCTTAGGTGCCTACTCCCCTTTTCCTCCGTTTCATCACAAAAGACAATTCCCATATCGCTTACATAAACAGGCATACTTTGGAGAATATGTCTTAAGTATTGATGAGGAAGACCCTCTATCTAACGTTGGTGATGATGTTCCAATAACGCATCCTGGAGATTGTAGTTCTCTCCTTAAGGGAGAAACTATTGAAATCTCTATGGATCCTAAGTCTTTTGAAAAGGTGATCAAGGTTGGGAAGTGCCTTTCTTTTGAAGAAGCTGAAGAGCATTCCGACCTCCTACATTCCCATCCTGGTATCTTTGCTTGGACATATGAGGACATGCCCGACATTGATGAGTCTATAGTGGTTCATAATATCATCCTACGTTCTGATACCAAGCCAGTTAAGCAAAAAAATTGAAAGATCAATCCCTGGGTGGCTTTGATGGTTAAGATTGAGATAGAGAAACTATTGAAAGTAGGCTTTATTCGTCCAATCAACTACTCCCCTTGGATTTCGAACATATTTTCCTTTAGTAAACATGATGGTCATATTCATATATGCATTGAATTTCATGATCTTAATAAGGCTTCTCTTAAGGATTATTTTCCGTTGCCTAATATAGATATGATTGTGGATTCGACTGCAGACCATGCATTGTTATCTTTTATGGATGACTTCTCGGGTTACAATTAGATTCGTATTAATATGAAAGATCAGTACAAGACAACCTTCACTACCCCTTGGGGTACCTTATGTTATATGGTCATGCCCTTTGGGTTAAAGAATGCAGGAGCAACTTACCAGCAGGCGATGACCCTAATATTTCACGGTTTTATTAATAAAATCTTAGAAGATTATGTCGATGACATCTTGGTGAAA
Organism: Sequoia sempervirens; assembly: GCA_007258455.2. Classification (NCBI taxonomy): domain Eukaryota; kingdom Viridiplantae; phylum Streptophyta; class Pinopsida; order Cupressales; family Cupressaceae; genus Sequoia; species Sequoia sempervirens. The sequence continues at coordinate 11,747 of VDFB02017924.1, forward strand.
TCTACAACTCGTCAAGATCATGTGAAGAACCTTCATCTTATTTTTCAGAGGCTTCGAGACTCAATACTCTTAAGTGTGTCTTTAGTGTAGATGCAGGAAAACTTCTAGGGTTCATAGTCTCTCACCGTGGAATTGAAGTTCACACAAATAATATTGATGTTATTTTTAACATGCCTCCACCCAGGAATATTACTGAATTGCAAAGCTTACAATGGAATATTCAGGCGATTCATAGATTCATATCTTAATTGGTTGATCGTACCCTTCCCTTCACTCGTCCGTTGAAGAAAGATGTTTGATTCATATGGGATGAAGAGTGCCACAAAACTTTTGAGTCAATCAAATCATGTTTGGCTAATCCTCTTGTATTGATGTCGGCTATGCAAGATAGACCCTTTTTTCTTTACCTCACAGTATCACCATATGCGTTGGAGGCTTTTTCAGCTTAGTATGATGATGCTGGGAAAGAGAGAGCGGTCTACTACATTAGTCATGTTCTGGTCAACTATGAATTTCGTCATTCCTCCATGGAGAAGCAATGCCTTGCTCTTGTCTTTGCTACACAGAAGTTAAGGCACTATCGTCTCCATGCTGAAATGCATGTCATTGTAAAAAGTGACCTTCTAAAGCATTTGTTCTCTAGTACTGACCTTGCTGGGAGGTTAGCAAAATAGGTGATGTTACTTTTTGAGTTCGACATAAATTTCATTACTCAGAAGTCAATAAAAAGGTCAAGTTGTTGACAATCAATTGGAAGACACTCCCACATCTCACTCTTTCTCGGGTTTGGACTTATTTCCCAATGAGAACATTTTTGCAATCAATTATGACCTTGAATGGAAAATGTACTTCGATGGGTTGAGATGTCAAACTGGTTCTAGAGTGGGTGTAGTTCTAATATCTCCTGAAGATAAACTGGTCCCTCTCTCCTTTCGATTGGACTTTCCTTGTACTAATAATATCGCCAAGTATGAAGCTCTCATTGCTAGCTTGTGTGTCACGATTGAACTAAAGATAAAATGCCTTTGCATACTGGGTGATTATGAGCTCATTGTGAACTAGATTTTGGGAACCTATCAAGCTAAGAAAAGTAAGTTGTCTCGATATTGAGACCTTGCTTTGTCCATGCTTAATTGATTCTCTTCTTTCATGATAGATGGTGTCCCTAGGAGAGAGAATCAACATGCAGATTCCATGGCGAGTGCTACTTCCCTGGTGCGTTCAGATGATGATACAAAATAATACCACTTCATGGTTCAGGTTCTTCAGACCTTGGCTATTTTCGACCAACCTGAATTCGATACCTTTGTGTGTTCGAATGGTTCTCTAATATTTACAACTACCTAAAGACTGGAAACTTTCTCGATGATGCGACGAAGAATGATTGCACTCGTATATGAAAGCTTTCAACCTGTTATGTTGTTTTATTTGATGTTCTCTATCAAAAATCTTATAACGGCTTGCTTCTTTGATGTCTCACTAAAGCGAAAATACCCCTCACCCTTAAAGAATTCCATTTAAGCTCTAGGGGTGGACACTTTGGTGGTAAATCCCTGGTGAAGAAGTTGATGCACATGGGGTACTTTTGGAAAAAAATGGAACAAGATTCCTTAGATTTTGTTAAAAAGTGCCCACAATGTCAATAGCATAGTCATCTTATCCACACACCCATACAAGAGTTACAAAATCAAACCTCTCCTTGGCCGTTCACAAAGTGGGGGTTGGGTATTATTGGGAAGATATCAACTCCTTCTAAGGGACATACCTTTATCATTACTACTACATATTACTTCACGAAATGGGTTGAAGCCACTCCACTTCGATCCACGAACGCTGAAGCTATCTATACTTTTCTTCTGAATAACATTATTTCTCATTTTGGATTGCCTACTACACTTGTTTTTGACAATGGTATGCCATTCAAGAACAAGGAAGTAAAGAAATTCTTGGAGAAATTTCACATACAACATAGATTTTCTACACCTTACTATCTGCAATCTAATGGCCAAGCGAAAGTGTCTAATAAGACTCTTGAGCTTATACTTCATAAAACAATCAATAAGCATGGTAAGGATTGACATATTCAGTTGAAATACGCTTTGTGGGCCTATCGCATGAGTGTTCATATAGTGATGGGAATGACGCCTTACAACCTCGTGTATAATGTCGAAGCTATCATGCCTTTAGAGTTGGAAATTCCATCTTTGCAGGTTTCCCTTAAAGGGTTAATTAATGATGAAACTTATCAAGCTAATCATTTGCATTAGCTAGAGATGCTCGACAAGCGCTGATTACAGTTCCTTGATCATCTTAAAGCTTATCAACAATCATTATCAAGACAGTATAATCAAAGTGTGCTTCCTAGAACTTTTAAGTTGGGTGACCTGGTTTTTAATGAGAATCAGAGAAATGTAAATGTGCCGCTTGATCAAAGAGGGAAATTCAGTCCTAACTGGTTAGGCCCTTACATTGTCATCTCTATGTATGGTCTGGGTGCCTAAAGATTATCATCTATGGATGGAATGCCTCTAAAATAGCCTGTTAATGCGATGCATCTTTGTCAATACTATGCGTAGAGTCCAATGTGTCGTATGTGTGGTGTTCACTCTTTAGGGATAGTAGAACTATATATATTGACATTATTCATTAACACTTTGTGAAAAAAATTGTGTTATGATATGATCGTGTGTGTGTGTGTGTGACATATGTACATGTGTCTCACTATGCTATGTATCCATGCATTACATTACATCTTTTAAGGAATTTAGATCATCATTGTATTTATTTAACATACATCTATGTGTGTTCATTAAATCATATTAGCATATAATGTAAACATACATCCATATACATAACATCCACACCATCAACATACATGAAAATAGAGAAGCATACACATCAAAATACACAATGCCATGATATCAAAATCCATATATATGTATATATATCAAATCTCATGTACATGTATCGAGCCACTACTATCAAAAAAATGAGTGGCTTCTGAATATGTGTATCAATGTCTATACAAAATGATCTACAAAATATACATATATCTCACTACAAAACTGATGTACAAAAAACTAGAGCACCCTATGGCTATGGCGCATGGCTCTCGGAGGCCCATTTTTCCTAGCATTTGTGGATCCCTAGTTTCTCTTGAATTTACCCCACCTAGATGGGGGAAAAATTAGGAGGGGGAATATAGTCACCTCTTGATCATATTTTTCTTCTGAATCATCAAATTTTTCTTGACCATTCTTCTCGTTGTTGTAGCTTCTTCTGATTTTTGAAATTAACCTAAAATTTGAGTTTTGCAAGGTATAATTTTGTGTGATCTTTTCAATCAACCTGGAACTACTTGTTGAGCTCGGTTGCTAGGGGAATCTTCGGTACTGGGTAGCTCGACCTCGGTGGCATTTGAGGCCTCTTTTCTCTTGGCACGCAAATCCATAAAATTTCAAGTTTGGGTAAAAATTTTCTTCTTTACTTTAGTGTGGCTGATTTTTTTGAAATTGAGCCCACTAAAGTGGGGGTAAAATGTAATGTTGTAGAATTGCACCTAGGGTCCATTCCACCTTTTATCACTTTACCTAGTATTTATGACACCTAAGAGCATTAATGACAAAAATCCCATGGGTCAGAATTTCACAATTATAGCTCCATGAGGACTATTGGCGAAGCAAAAGAAGGCTAATGACACACTTCCCAAAAATTGATGCTTTGGACGCTTGTGCGGCGCACAGACATTTGCGTGGCGTGCTAGCATCCTGTTAGTTTTTCAAGTTTGAAATAGGGAATCTCAAATCTTAACTCTTGACACATGTCATGGCAGTCAGGATTTTAGGTGTAACAACTCTTTTCTACCCTTGCATGCAACAAAATGCCTCATTTGCTCTCATTTTGGGGGTTCAAGTCATTTAGTCAAGTTCCCTCTTCAGTTTTCACTCTTGATTTCTCTTCATTCTTGATAACAACACTCTCACAAGCAAAGCCATGCTAGACTGAGGTCCCTCCAATAGTTATAGCTCTCAAGCAAGCGCTCAACAATGCATCTATGTGCTTCGGAGAGGGTCTAGGATCAAGGGTAACGCTCTCTCTCTCTCACTCTTCTATTTAATTGCTCATTTGCTACTTAGTGGTGCAGGTTCTACTCTTGAAGTGGGTTTTTCTTTCACCACACGCTTTGTCCATTTTGATTACTCTCCTATCCTATTTGGCTATCTGTGGAGGTGGGAACACCAAAATAGGGGTTTGACTAAGGCAGACCCCTATACATCCCCAAAAATTTCCCCTTGTTCTTATGTGTGTAGGTTGCAAAGTGGAGCTTGGAGTGAAGACTCAAACATCCGGTTGAAGGTAAGTTTTCTCCAAGTTCTCTTTGTGCTTTATTTGAAATTTTTATTCCCTATTTGATCATTCTGTTAGGTAGACCTTAGATCTGCGTTGAGAAGTGAGATTTTACTCTGCCCGCCCAAGCTCTTGAGATTTCTCTTGCTTAGGACGCCAACATGCCACTTAAATAATAGCGCGTCATGCTAGCATCCTAAATCTGCACTGACGTCTTTTGGCCAAGAGCTCCTCTATCAGAGGCAGAAATCCAAAAGTTTCACTCTCAGGATTTGAAGTAGTTTTCTGTGAGAGTTAATGTGTACTTATTTTCTTTGCAATTTCTTCATTCCAATTGAGTTGAGGTGGATAAGGGAAGTTCATTCCCTAGTGATCTCATGAGAACTAACAGACCCATGTGCAACAAATCCCTCTTATCTCACATAATATATGTAAAATTACAACATAGAAATTTCCTTCCAAAAATCCTAGATCCTAAGAAGTAGGGAACCCAGGTTTCAGATCCATAATTATAGGAATGTCTGGATGGCACTGCAGTGAACACATAGTCAAGACTAGATGCATGGGGAAGTGGTGCCTCCTTTTAAGTTTTCTATAGATGATCTTCAATTGAATTGTATCACCCTCCTATTTTGTAGGAATTGCTCTAGAAGTTGTATCTTTGACTTTATTCTGGTCAAAACAATATATTCCCTTTTCAAAATTTGAACATCTTCTTCATATCTCTATATTTGGTTATATTCTTCATAGTTGGCCAAAAAATTTCAACACCTCTTCATCATGCCCATCCAACCAGTCCATCCTAAACTTTGTCTTTTCATACCTGTCTGTAGAAATATCAACAATATCCATAAGTTTGCTAATATCACCCATAGCATGATGAGTGTTAAATTTCATGCTTGTTAACATGTTAAGGATATTGTCTCCATCATCTTTAGTGCTTATCATCTACTCTAAACTAATGTTCTAGGCTTCCTTTACAACTTGCAACTCTCCTAAGTAGTAATGGCAGTGACAATTCCTCAAACAATACCATTTGTTTATATCTATCTCCTGTTGCAACCTAAGTAGTATTATCCTATTTTCTACCATCATTTCCATCTAGAATAACAATATCTTACTGCATTTGTCTATATAATCTAGACTCCCATCTTCCAAAATTCTTGCTTTATTGATCTCATTTGTACTTAATTTATTCATTTCTTTAAGCTTTCTCAAGTACTCTCAGTACTTCTCATCCTCATCCCACATATTCTTTGCATATGCTTCTATCTACTCTCCCAATGAGCATGCTTCCTAGTAAATTTCGTACCCATTGTCCAAGAGTACATCCATTTCAACCTTCAGTCAATCAAAAAACGTATCAAACATGTGGGCTTTCCTTTTTATGCCCGTGAGATCTTCAACTTCCTTCCAACTTATCAATAGTGGTACCTTAGAGGAAGATGGTTTTTTTGGTATAGGAGAGGAAATATCTTTAATAAATCTCTTCATTTATTCAACATGTGCCTTCAACTCATCCTTGGTTTGTTTTTCCTTCTCCATCCTAGATTTTTCTAAGGTGACTGCTAATTCAATGAGTGGCATCTACTTTGTACAGGTCTACTTATCAAGATTAACCATTGTTAGTTGACAATCAGATGCTTGGAGCTCTTGATCATCCCTATCCACCATTGGTGTGGCTATTTTTGCTACTAGACCCCTTGCTTCATTCATTCGAGTCGAGTGTATGGTCCTCGACTTCTTTGGTTTCATCACCTTGACTTCTTTCATCACCTCCTCCCAATTCAAGGGTTGTGCCACTACTTGTCTCCTTTAAATTTTGGTTTCAACTAGGTAGGAGCTCCTGTGGTTGTGGCCATTTGTTGTTCTTGATGAGGAGGCTCTTCTTCCCCTTTATCGAACTTTGTTTGTAATTGTTAATATTTCTCATGTTCTAACTTTTCCTTCTCAAGTTTCTCTTGCTCAAGTTTCTCATTATCAACCTTCTCTCGCTCAAGCCTCTCATTTTCAGATTTCTCTTCTTCCATCTTCTTTTGTTCAATTTCTTTCCTTTTAGCTTCTTCTTCCTTAGCCTTTTCCTTGGCTACTTTTCTTTCAATACTTTCAATAATTTCTTTCTGCTCATCTTCAGTCAATACATGTTCAAAATTCTCTTCTTCAATACCTCCTCCCAATCCAGTGTTTTCTTCTTTCAATTCTTCCTTATCTAACTCCTTTTTCTTCCTCACATGGAGGATTATCTTCAAAATTTGACAAAAGAGGAGATTTTGTAACTTCAATAAGAGGAGCCTTTTCTCCTTCTTCGGTTGTTGTTTCAGTAGTGGGTGTAGTGGAAGGACCTTCTTCAATAGTCTCCTCTCTTGGGTGTATTGTAGCAATGGGTTGCACACCTAATCCTGATACCACTCTTGCAAAAGAAACCATATATGTGACTGAGGCCTTTTGGAATGCCTTTGTCACCTTCTCCATTGTTAGCTCTTCCTCTTTGGTCACCTATTGTGCCATCTCCTTCCTAAGCCTTTTGTATTCCTTTTGCAAAGGAGAAGATGATGAATACCCCTTCACACCTTTCCTCTTTTCATTGGATTTGCTTTGTCTATTCTCCATGCGTTCGTTGATCCATTTTAAGCTCCTTTCTACAAATTTTGTAGAGATATCCTCAATCTTGCATTCCTCTCTTTCCATCCAATTGATGGGTTCCAATGCCTAAGTATTGAATTGATCTCGGTCATATTGTGGATTAAGAGTCAAGCCACTATCTGATATTCCTTTAGGAATGTCCTCTTTAATATTGAAGGCCCACATTTGAGGAATAGTTAACCTTTCATACTTCCTCTTCCTCACCTCAAACTCATCCTATAGGTCTGCCCAAAATTCCTCTATTTCAGGCTTGTGATGTGGAAAAAAGGATGTATACAAGTTGTTCATTTTGACTTTAGGATCAAAATCCTTTCTCCCTTTATATAAATTGAGGTTTATTGCCTGCAATTCCTCAATGGCAGACTTGATAGCCCCAACTGATGGGCATTGGTAATAGGCAAGGTCGATGGGGTACTTCACTTCTCCGGCCTTATGCTTGCTGTAAAATTTGAGGTTAACTTCCATCATCTACCGAGAGAACTCAATTAGAATCAATTTATCACTACAATATCTCATGAGTAGAAATGAGGCTCCATCATATGCAAACAAATGGATGTATGTTGACTTGGGTTAATGAATAAACTGATTTCCCCATACTTCAATTAATGCCATCGCCTTCATACTTAGCTAGAATCCCACACCACTTGAGAGTTGAGTAATTATTTCATAAAGAAAGGAATAATTTACTCTTTTAAAATGATTTTTTGATGCCTGTAGTTCTAGTTGGTCATAATATTCCCATATATTACTCTCACCTTGTCCTTATCCTCTAACCCCCACAATATTCAAACCTAGAAAATTCCCCATTCTAGCTGCACAATATATCACATATGAGGTCATATAAAATTCCTTATTATCCTTTACCTTGGTGAGTTGATTATGTATGGAATTTGAAACTATTTTCCCCCAATCCAAAAAAAAATCTCCTTTTAAAATAACCTTAATAAAATGGAACATCCAAGTTTCGTACATATGAGAGAGCTCTCCTTGCCCAATGCTTTGCTTAGCAATGTAATGATATCCCCTATTTCAGAATAGAAATTTGATCTTCTAAGCTTTGTGGGTAACTTATTAATTGATTTCTTACTTGCCTTGAGTCATTTCTTGTTCATATGCCTTTGATGAGCACTTACATCCTTCTCATATTGCTAGATTGCCTCAGGTTCTATTATGATCTTCAATTGAGGATATGGTGGTAAATCAAAGACCATCTTTATCATGGCAAGAGATAAATCAATTATCTCATTTCCCCATTGTTTAATACACTTGCATTGTACAGGATTGTATGCTTCTACTACTACCAGGATGAACTCTAGACATTGTACAAAAATTGGAAAGGAAGCAACATGGGCCAATCCTGAAGCTACTGTCTTCTTAGCGCTTGGAATGGCTTCATCTGAGAAGGTATCCTTCTTGAAATTTTCTAAATTAATGTCCCAAAGTTGTGTTTGTGATCTTCATCAGCCAAGTGGTAAATTGTAGATTACTGAGACTCCTTGATACTTGTATTTCATTATATACAAAGTCTGATCCATTTTTGTTAATTTTCCCTTTCGATCTTTTTCTACCTCTTCGGCACCAGGTTGTTCTTTTGAGTCAGACATTTATGAAACCTGGAAACTAAACACAAGATGATATATCATAAACATCTGCAAGGTATTCAAAACTTTATTTCTGGTATTAACTCATAACCATATTCTATCGAAACTGCAAACCCCGAAAGGACCTTTACAAAATATACTAAAGTTCCTCTTTCTTTATCAGAAATCAGAACCAAAAAAGCATTTCAGATCTAGACTTTCGATAAAAGATTTCAATCAAAATTTAGAATTTCGATGAGACCATGTTTGTTATAAGAAGAAATCAGAATCAGGAAAACATTTCGAACCTAGACCCTTGGGTCATGGGTTCATTTGGAACTAGAAGTTCCAATTGGACCAATGTGTTAGAGTGACCTTTGGAATTGTGAAAACTCGACGGACCCATTTATGTCAATATGCATCAAAAATTAGAAATGGAAAAGTATTTTGAACTTGGACCTTTTGATCAACGGTCTATTTAGAACTAATTTTTTTGACTAGACCAAAGAGAAAAATATGCAAAGTAAACAAGTCAGAGTTTAGAATTAAAAATGACTATTGGATTCAACCCTATGGAGACAAAGTCCATTTGAAACTTGGATTTAAAAATGAATCCAAAGGTAAAATACGCTAAGAAAAACTTAGATTTCAAAATTGAAAATGAATATTGGATTTGGACCACTTCGCAAAGGATTGATGTGAAAATCAAAATTCTGCAAGGCTCGATATTTAAAAGCTAATGGTTAGGTTGAGAAAATCATACGTAAACTCTAGAACCTAGGGCACAATGGGAAAACACAAACCCGCGAAACAAAGCACGTAAACCAACAAACCCAAAAACAAACAAAGAAAACAATGAACACAACAAAAACGTAAGAACCAAAAAAATGAAACAACCCAAACACAAAACCCACGAAACAAAAAAGAGAAAAAACAAACGACACAAGACAAAAACAACACGATGAAAAAAAAACATAACGCAACTAGAAACATGTGAAACATACAAAGAAAGGAAAAAAAAAGCAAACAAAACAAAACAAAAGAAAACTAAAAATGAAAACCCTACCTCAAACTTCGAACCAATGATCGAACCAACAAACTTTTGATTGCTACAAACTCGAACCCTCCTATAGCTCCTCTACTCTCTCCTCATGAAAACAAAATACAATTATGAGTACAATTGTGCAAGAAATTTGACTAATATCAATCTCGTGTGAATGAAGGAGTCTGCGATAAATATGGTGGGTGGTTAGAAAATTGGTATTAAAATAGACAAAAGATATAGGTCCCTTGTCTAAAAAGACCAATTGGAAATCACTTCTCCGAATGGACCAAGGTAAGAAAGATAAAGACAACAAGCAGAATCAAAAAATAAAATTGGACATGGATCCTCGAAGAAATAGTCCAGGTTCAATTTAGATTTCTAATTTTGAACACAAAGACATGCATAATCATAAAATAATTTTAGACTTGGACCTTTGAAGAGAAGGTCCAAGTTCAATTTATTTTCTCCATTCCGAACAGAAAACAACGTGGAATCAAAAAAGCATTTCAGATTTCGACCTTTGAAGAAAAGGTTCAAGTTCAATTTCTTTTTTTGGTTCTGAACAAAAAACAATGCGAAATCAAAAAATAAAATCAGACCTAGATCCTCAAAGGAAACTTCCAAGTTCAATTTGGATTTTCGATTCCGAACACAAAGACATGTAGAATTAGAAAAGCATTTCAGACTTGGACCTTTGAAGAGAAGGTTCAAGTTCAATTTCTTTTTCCGATTTTGACTAGAAAATAAGAAAATCAAGGAAACAAAGAAAACAAGGAAACAAGGGAAACAACTCCTAGGACCAAAGAAAAAGAAGGAAAGAAAAACCCAAAACAAGGCAATGTAAAGAAGATAAAAACTGAAAACATAAAGGGGGACCCATTTTAACCAAAAATAAAATGGGATGGTTATGCAAGGCATAACAGGTCTCGAGGAATTATTCGGATTTAATTTAGAATTATTATCAATGACCTAGAAATGTAGCAAGGTGAAATTTTCTCAAAAATAGTTGTTATAGAACAACGTGTTGTGGTATGCTAGTGTATTGCACAAATGTTTGTGTAAACTAGATTCCAAGTAGTTGTAGTTTTTGAAAGGTCTAGACACTAGGAAATATCAAGGTTAATGCAACATAAGATTAATTTTGTAAATAGACCATGCTCAAAAATAGTTATTATAGAACAATGTGTTGTGGTATGCTAGTGCATTCAATAATTTTTTGTGCATTAAACTATATTCCATGTATTTGTAGTTTTTGAAAGGTCTAGACACTAGAAAATATCAAGGTTAATGTAACAAAAGTTAAATTTTGTAAAACAGACCATGGGAGGATATAAACATAAACATGACCTTGTCACCATGGGTGGAAAAGGATAAGGCGAGAGCTAGATGAGCCTAAAAAATAAACTAGGGGATACAAACACTAAAGAAGGCCAAAAATATAATGTAAAATGGAAAGGGTATATAATTTTCTATGATCTATGCATGAGAAGATAAAGCATAGATCATAATACATATGAAAATAATAATGGGAAATACCTCTCAGATAATAAACCACTGAGTAGACCAAGAGTGGGGATGAAAATTCTCCTCCAATATATCCAAGTCATCATGAATCATCTAAGAATAATCTCCTCATAGGTCCATGTTGAACTCAAATCCAACCAAGGTGTAGGCTCCTTAGACTTCTAGCTGAAACCTCATCAATGAGTAACCATATTGGTACATTTCTCTAATCACAAGATATATTCTTGTTGCAAGGTGTTTGTCCTTGGTCTCTTTGTGTTGTGTAGCACAACACTCAGGTTTGTGACATGGCTTAACTACCTCTCGTGGATTCATTAACTTTGGTGGTTGTATTGGGCATTGATAGGTCAATCTTTTGGTGCAACAACAACCTTCTATGCAAAAATTGGTATCAAAGCTTGGGTCACGGGTTTGAACCCCTCCCTTATGCGAGGGGGATTGTTGCAAAGTGTGTGCCCTTGGTATCCTTGTGATGTGCAACGTAGCGCGGTTTGTGGCACGGCTTAACCACCTCCCATGGATTCATTAACTCTGGTGGTTGTAGCAGGCATTGACAGGTTGATCTTTTGGAGCAATGACAATCGTCTGTGCAAAACTTCTAGCCTCACCTATGTCTCCAAGTATCAACGAGTACCTATAACCAATCAATCCATGCCAAAATCCAAATGCAACATAGAACCATCATGAAGCTCTCAAGAAAATTATCAATGTACCCAATACCAAGAGTATCAACTAAGATCAATGTCAAAGCTGCAATCTCAAGAATAATGAACTCAATCATGAAATAATTATCTCACATCTCCTCAAACATATCATGTACCTATATCATTCCAAAACTCTAATATGCACAAACAAGAGTATATCAAGACATAATAGCATAACCATCCTATCAGACAGGAACATCCATGACACCATGATCACCACCAAAATTACCAGCAACACAATCTTACTATGTCACACATGTTTTGATCACATAGTCAACTAAATAGGTATCACATCATGAGTGTACCTAGTAATACCATCTCTCCTCCTCAAAATGACAACTAAACCGGAAAAACAAGTGACTAAACCAAGCCACAAACCTAAATTTGTAACCAAACTAAAGCATCTATGGGCATAGACAACCCACATCCAAGTAATAAATGTAACATGTAAGCATACACAACCTACAACACTTCACAACTCATAGATCCAACAATAAAATATAGATCCAACAATATATTGATAACCATATCAAATGAGAATAATCAGGCATGTACATGTGAGTATACAACGAATCTAGCTTCAAATCACCAAGATATGATAATCCATAAGCTCACAATATCACCATAGTCAAAATAACCCATAAACAAATTATATGGAAATAACAATAAATAAGCCATGCTAAAACATCTCCAAACCTGATCCACTATGTAGTGCTCTAAACAAGCTTTCCATCGACTATAAGAAGTCTAAAATTTGACTTCATATGCATAAGTTATGACCTCTCCATGCTCTAAAGGAAAATATGGCTTCCAACAAACAAACCACTATCAAAACTAAAAACTAGAAAAACCACTAATACCACAACATAGAGCATGAAACCACCTTTCCAATGAGTATAAGAAGTCATAAAATGGACACCCTAGGTGAAAGTTATGCCCCCTAAAAAAGTTGCAAAATTTGACTATAAGAGAAAGCATTAGTGGCCATTGGGATGAGCCACCGGTGACCCGTCAGTGGTGCCTGAGTGGCAGAGATGTGGCAAACCTAGCAGTCATATTAAAACATATTTAATTTTTTAACTTAAAAGTTTTTAAATGGCAGATTTTTGAATTTATATGGTGGTATAAATATTTAATATGGGCAGCTTGACCCCGTTGGATCAGAGGGGCCCACATTAGGGGACATAGCTCCACTAACGACAGTACTCGTTGGCTAGCAACCGATAGGTGTAGGGGCAGCGTGGGGTCTGTGAACCCCCTACCCCCCCTAAATTATTATTATTATTTTTTAATCATAGGTGTTGATGGCGATGTCACTCACAACAATAGTGCAGATAAATTCCTCACAAGAAAACCGCGAAGAGTCTATCCTTCTTGAAAGACTTAACCAAAGGTAACCTAGGGGGGTGTTCATATAATAGGAAAAAGGTTGGATTAGTTCAATCCCAAGTCTTCGGTAGTCAGGTCTTGACTGTACTAGGTTCACTTCAGGGTATGATGTGATATTGTTGTTAATCTCAAAGGGCATATGGTTATCTTCTATTTCACTATGAATATCTCCGGTTTTATTAAGAATTATAAGCATCAGGTATAAGATTTTCAGTTCAATCATAAAATAATATCATGGCTTGAAAGATTTGAAATAATATTTCCATGAGAGCATAAACAATTTTGCTATCACTTAAGTAGATTTAGCTTTAAGCATTCAACAATTTCATAGAAAATGAAAGATTTTCAATGAATTTCCATCCATTTGTCTATTTTTTGGAACATTTTCAAGAATGTAAACATTTATTCTAAAATAAAGCATAAAAATATTGAAAATTAAAATTTCTCGGTTATTCTCCACGCATGCCCCAAGATCTGATCAAATCAAAGCAAACCAATTTATACTTCACCAGATTACTTCATAGCTAGGTATAAAACGATGCGAACTTTTAAAAAATGGGGTTTAGTTTGGACACCAAGTAGGTTCTGTATGCACCCTTAAACAGTGCAACACACAATCTTGTTCGGCTGAACTAACAAACCAACTACAAAAATACATGAGATAGGTAGCTATCAAATTGGACTTGATATTGATTAAAGTATCACGTGCACTGGGATTTTAGACTTGAATGATTGAGAAAAGCTTGAGGAAAAACAAAACTTAAAGAAGTTTTGGCTCTTCGACATCCACAAATTATGAACTTAAAATAAAAAAGGGTATCCTCTGGATTTTTATAGAACACAAGGCTCATATAGGATAAGAAAAATACATGAGAGGAAATCCAAGGGACCAATCACATCAAGGCACATGGAATGTGGTGGCCCAGTAAGAATTACCTTCTAAAGTCAATGAGTCAACCTCAATCACCATGTTGGAAGCACTTGGAGTTTTTCATCTTTTTATATTTTCGCCCGAGGAAAATATTTTGAATTAGGATAGTGTAGGAATTTTCCCATATATTCAGAATGATTAAGTCAGCATCATGTTCCTACACTTTCAGTCTACCTCAAGCTTTTTACTCTCGGGAATGAGCTTCCTCAGAGGTTGGTGTTTTCATTCACCAAATGCATGAAATACTGGGATCCCAAGTATTCTGATGGATTCAAAGACCTCTACATCACTTCCCAAAACATACAACTTGATCCAGATATGATTCTATATGTGATTCAAATTTTCCTAACATTTCATACCCAAACTTTGCATCATAATTTGCTTCTACAATCACAAATTCCACTCATTAAACCCTTTTAAAAAAAACATTTTAAAACAAAATCTCATGTAAATAAGACCATCACTAAATTGATTATCATTTAAATTTCTCATAAATAACACGTTTTCCAATATATTATAAATCCTTGCATGGTTATCTTTTATATACCAGGTTACCAGACTATCATACTCACTGGATAACCTTAAGATTTTAAAACTTCATTTATCGTTATCGATTACACAGTACCCATTATTCAACTTTGAATTTACTAACTTTGGTCTTACCAGAATTTCCATCTCACCAAACCTATGCTATCAGATTGGAACACTTTTCTCAACATTTGCATTAACCTTTTTCCTTTTCAGCATTCTCGGTTCCTGGTATCCAATACTCGGAACACTACATTACGAAGTATTCTTTTACTAAAGATTTATCTTTGCTCTTCATTTCTAATGATCTCTTCAACTAGCCAGCATTTGCTATAGGTGTTAGTTTTCACTTGGGTCCCCAAGTCTTACAGTCTTGGGGCGTGTTGTGAGACCACACAACATATAGGGTTATAAAATATTTTATTTTGTAGGGAATTTTTTTTTAAAAATATTTCTTTCTATAAATTGACAGTTGCACAATTGAATTGGGTAAGGGGCAAAAAATATTTTTCACTTTTTTCCTGTAATCAAAATAATTTGTGTCCATCTTCATCTCTCGAGCCTCCTAGATCTAATGGTGAGGTTTATTTTGTCCCAAGGGGTCATATACAAAATTTCCCTTATAGAGAACATCCATAAAAAAACCCTTTTTCCAACAAAGATTCATAACCCCAAATTTGCAAAAAAATGACCACAAATGTGCAAACCCAAAATCCCAAATCTACAAAAAATAGTTGCACAAAACCCTCATATCTTCACATGTCTTCATTATTTCCATGCAATCCCTAGATTTGACTATACAATAGATCTACTCTAACAAGGGTTATACAAAACTAAAACCATGGCTTTGATGCCAAATGAAAGGAAATATGCATCCACCCAAGATAATTTCCACATAACCCAAATAGAAAAATCTATGCAAAAAAGTATTCAGAATCCATATGCAAAAGAATAGACAACATACCATCAAAGATGACACAAGATATACCCTAGGAAAACCTTCAAGAGGGAAAAACCCAACCTCCAAAAGAATCCATCACTCATGTATTATTCAACAATAAAACTATTACAATACATATTTAGAGTGTCCATGAACACCTTTGAAACATCAATCCCTCTACAATAACTCCATGTGAACAAGAACATAACCACACATCCCATGCCATGCTTCAAACTTCACAAATGCTAACAAGAGATACTATTAACCAGCCAACCTTCCAACCTTAGATAACTACCCAATGTGTTTTCTTTTATAAAAATAAGCTCACACAAAACCACCAAGTGGTATTACATAAAACCATGTGACTAATACCATGATAGATTACAAAACCATTAACCCCTCATTTAATATTAGTAGTAAGTTTTCCCACTATTAAATATTATTCCCATGCACAACCCCACATTAAATATTTAATCCAATGTTACATACAACACATAAAGTGGCCCAAAGAATGCTAGACCCATGTGACACATGCATCCCTAGATTCCCTAGGTGCACCACATAATAAATAAATATTAAATTTTAATAGTATGCAAGGTGTACAACAAACCTTTTCCTAATACTCCTAGATTTTGGTTTCACTCGATGTCATTCAAATCCTAATGTGTACTTCTTGGAGTGGGAGGATTCTTTATTGATGTTGGTAATTTATGTTTATGATCTACCAATCATTGGTAGATCTTGATATACCATAACAACATAAAATTTATCTCTCTAAAATATGTTTGACATGATTGACTTGTGTTTACTGCATTACTTCCTTGGTATTGAGATTTCATAGTCTAATACAAGGATCACTCTTGTTTAGCCCAAGTACCATTGATCTTCTTGCTCAATTTCAAATGGCTAATTATAATCCATCTTTGATTCCCTTTCTCATTGGATTCAAGCTTGAGGATGACAGTACTACACCATTGGTTGATGCTACCTTGTATAGACAACTTGTTGATAGACTCATTTATTTGACTCATACCAGACTTGAAATTTTATATATTTGCTAATATGGTTTCTATATTTATGTAGGAGCCTAATGAGCTACATTGGAAGATAACTAAGATGATCCTACACTATCTTCAAGTCACTGTCAGATTTGGATTCATTACAAAGTTGACATATATGTTGATTTGGTTGGATATACAGATTTAGATTGTGTCGACGATTCTCAAACTCACAAGTCCACTTTAGGTTACTATTTATCACTTGGATTTGGTCCTATTAGTCGATCTAACAAAAATCAACATGCTATCGCTTTATCCTCCATAGAGGCCAAGTATTAAAGAGGTGTTAATGCAACCATTGGGGCCATTTGGCTTCAAGGA